>JBCNJP010011807.1:0-14910 GCA_039602395.1 Deinandra increscens subsp. villosa
TCAGGCGGAACTTCAGGCGGAAGTGTTTATGGAAGCTGAGAATATTATTCAACCGGAAGCCCATTCGATTGCCCAGGTAGAAACTTCTGGCCCTGGCAATTCAGTTGTTGGTATTGATGGGTCCACTGAACCAACTGAGGTTTAACCGGAAGAAAGGAGTAATGCTGAATTGGCAGAAACGGCTGAAACCCTCATAACTTTAGGGAGCACTAAACCTACCCAAGCGGAAGAACCTGTTCATGCTGAAATTCCTAAAACAATTCAACAGGTGGTTCAAACTCCAGAGGCTGAAGCTATACAGAAGATGATAGAGGATGCCAAGAGAATAGCAGAGGATGAGAGGCTTGCTAAAGAAATTCAAGAGGAATTTGATCTTTACATGCAAAATTCTGTTTTTGAAAATTTATTGGAAGAGGCAAAGACCAGGTCTTTCAACTGGAGAATGAAGGATTATGATTTAGATGCTGTGACTGAAGCCGATAACCAGAGGCTAATCTCCATTGCCTCTCACTTGCCTACCAAGCTGGTAAAGACTTATGAGAATTATCAACTGTTGAAAAGGGTAAAAAGGGCATTTGTGGTCAGAAACTTAAGAACTGAAGAAGAGGTAGCTCAAATGAAAGTCAAAGAACTATGTCAAGTGATTGACTCAATTTTTCATAAGCTAAAAGGAGATATAGCTGATGTCAACCCAAAGCTTGTGATGCCTACACCCTCAGAGCTCACCTCAGGTATGTCAACTCAAATAAATGTTAAACCTGAGATCACTGATGATACAGATATCCCTCCTCCACCTTCCTTCACATATGACCCAAATCCTATGCCTACATCAGTTCCATCCATGTTACAGTCTCTAGCAATGATTCCATACCAACCTCCTAAAATCTCCAAGAAAGTAGCCGCCAAACTTGCCAATCCAAAATTCAGAGCTGATAATTTCACACCCATCATTCCTTTTAAGAAGAAGCCTCCTCCTACTATGGATTTTTCTGATATCTTTCCACCTACCCCACCTTCTAGCCCAACTCCTGAAACCAGTAAACCACCTTCACAAACATCCCTTCCTCCACTCACCATCAATGAACCCTCCACCACCATCACCAAATCTACTGAAGTCCAGGCTGGCCCTTCTTCATCTGACAGAGGCAAGAAACCCATTGTGCCAGAAACCACTGTTGACTCTGATGAAGATAGATTGGTCAGGAAGAGAAAGCTGATGCATGCCAAGTCTAAAAGAAATCAAAAACAAATGAGAAGAGGTCCTCCCAGCAAAAGACGAATTGTTAGTTGGACAGTGGATGAAGCCACATTTGATTTCACTTTTACTATGGCCAGTGGCATAACTCAGGTGGTAAATGCTCGCAAGGCAACTTCTCAACTCACTTTGCAGCAAATGACAGACATCATTCTAAAACTCAGAGAAGTTATGAATCCTTCAAGAGCCGAGCACATGTTAAGGCTTATAATTGAGCCATCTGTGCTGGAATGTGGAATGCTCTATCGAAGCAATTTAGATGATGAATCAGCAGGAGAAGAAGAAGAAATGCCCTCCAGTGAAATAAAATTTATCATTTGGGAAGAAGAGGAGAAGCTATTCTATGTTCATAGAGCTGATGGCACCTTTACAATCCATGAGTCTATTTCTGTTCAAGAAGAATGGAACGAAATGGACTGGGATTCAATTAAACACGTAAAGGTGACCAAAACAAACACTAAAGAGCTTTCTCAGAATCTTGATGCCAGTATCAGAACTACGGACAAGTAGAACAAGGTGAAGAAGATTTTTGGGTACAAGTCAATTTTGAAGAAGAACTTTGACTTAGAAGAATAATTTGACAGCATCAGCTTAGGGGGAGATTGTAAGGAACTTCAGTTTTGAAGTTTTCCGGTTGAACTCAAGCTTTGACAGTTTCGGCTGAAGTTGAAGCGGAACTACAACTTCAAGCGGAACAGCAAGTTCAAGCGGAAAGAAGCAGTTTTGTCACTTAGTGAATATTCCGGGTGAACTCGATTATCCATCAGATAATGAGTTCAACCTGACTTTTCCTGAGAAGTCTTTTCTGCAGTCACATCCTGCAAAAGCTTCTCGTATGCTTCTACATCTGCCCAAGCCGCTCTCCAAAAGTAGATTGTTGCTGTCAACACGCAAGTCGTCTCAAATGTCGAAGTTTATTCTTTTGGTAGCTTAGATTTGACTTTGTAATGAACGGTCTAGATTAGATCACATGAGATCAATGGCTGTGATTGATCTCATCTGCACTATATATAGCTTGTTATCTCTAAGTTTACAACAAGAGGTTATCACTTGTAATAGTATAGCTTTGAGTTAATACAAATAGTGCCGAATATTCGATATCTCGTTGTCTCTACTATTTTGCAAATCAAGCCTTTATACTATACAAGAGTCTAACATTGCTTAAGAAAAGTAAAATATAACTTAATTCCGCAAAGTTATATTTGCAAGTAAAGTGAATTGTTTAAGTTTAACTCTGACTTATATCGATCCTACATAATGTCCGTAATTCGGCACGTTAAACAATTAAACGACGTAATTCGTCAGTTCCACTTGATCTCAGCTTTTATCGATCTGTAACACTTTGGATCACATAATAAATGCTTAAAATACTTTTAACAACTCACCCAAACATTGGGTATACATATTGGGCCTTTGATGGGCCTTACTTCTCTTATTGAGCCTAACGGGCCTAACTGGGCTTACCAAGTCCAGTTTATTAATTGGAAAAATTTCCCCCAGATTTACCGGAAGTAACAAGGTGTTACATGATGATTACATAAAAATAATATATAGATATCAAATTTATATGAAGATAGCTAACATACTTTCACATGTTATGTCTAATACATGATGATTACATAAAATAATATTTAGATATCAAATTTCTGCAGTAAGTTAACATATTCAGGTTTCATATTAGAATAGAAATTAACAGAAAAAAAATTACATTGATGTTTCACATTAACATAAACATTAGCATAAAAACATAAAGTCAATCAGTTACATAGTGATATGTTGCACTAAGTTAATGGGTATTTGTTCCTAATTTTTTAAGTCTTATGTAACGAAACATGATTTATTTTTCATTTTTGTTGAACCTCATATTAAAGAATAAAGGTTATATGTTCATGGAACCAAACAATGATAAGACTAAGTATGACGCGAAGCAGATGGAAAACATTATTATTTGGATGCCATTAATAAAACTTATGATCTGTGAAATATTATGTTCAACTATGATCATTCTAAGGTGGATTCAAACCTATGGTGATGTTATTTTGCCCCAAAAATGATGATGGAAAGTCGGTCTTGGTCTTAACCCGAAGACCATTTAATCGACAAAATGAAGACCAACATCCGTGCTCTGATTGTTGGTCTGGTCTTCGGTCTCTATCTTCTCACTAAAGTACAATCATTTAGCTATCAAATAGATTACTTATGAATTATAACTTTATTTCTCAAAAATCATCGTTTTTGGGTTCAATTGCCTTCTTTCACCAGACTATACCTTTATTTTCAATCTTGTTGCAATGTTAAAATCCAAACACAACATTGTAAAATCAACTATAAAAGACAGAAACTTCAGAACTGAACTACACAGAGGAAAAGAATAAACCATTTAAGATCAAATTTGGAAGAGAATAGAGATGATATTAGAAGACAACACTAAATAGCATTGAAAAATAAGTCCAATAATCAAAACACAAAAACTATTATAAAGAAGAAAGCCAAACACTTAAAAAAAGTTTGGTCCCCGCATATAACTAAAAAAGAGTAGAAAGAAGTTGGTAACAAAAAAAATACCTTCTACAAAAGCCTTTATATCCCCTACATTCACCGAATTAAAACAACCTGCAAGAAAACGTTTATCTTTAGAAATGCCAACTAGTCCTTCTAAAATTCAAGATGAATCTTCAAATCATGATGTTAATAGGAAAACTATCTTCTATAAAATGGACACTACAAAACAATTACACTTTTGAAGTTATAAATTGTATATTGGTTTGGCTTTATTTTTGAATTATCAAGAATTTTCATTTAAAAGAGATATTAATTGAACTCAAGTCAAAATTGTTTTTTTAGTTGTTCAGTCATGTTGCAGATATTTCGTTTACTTTTACTTAGAACATGCTTAGATTGATTCAAAGTTCATGTGTTAAAATTAAACTCATATATATGATCATTTTTCTATAAACCCACATTTGATATGGGTTATATTTAGTGTTTAAATGTCAAGATATGTACATTTATAGTGTTACAATGGCCATGATAATTATTTAACAAAGGAAGATCCATAAAAAGTACAACAGTCTATCTACAGTTCATAAATTATAAGAGTAATGAAATAAGCATGAATAACATACACAAACTTCATTTGAAGACATGCATGAAACAAAATTACAGGCCCTTAATTTAAATGAAGTTGAGCAACAAAAACCTAAATCAGTCATGAATTGAAAAGTATGAAATCCTATCCGTTTCAATCCACCATTTGTATATCTGTGAAGAAAAAAAATGGCGCTTAGAAATTGGTTTTTGAGGTTCAGTAGTTACCTTTATTTTAGTTTTAATTACCAATACTATTTTCCTTTAATGCAAACTTATAATAATACCGATATGTTTGAAATATAGAAACATTACATCAAAACAAAGCACATCCTCAAATTAGAAGAAGAAAAAAAATATGCAATTCCAAATCATATTTATACACTAATTATCTAAAAAAAAGTTTGTTGGGTCAACACAGCCAATTTATTTTCCCACGTCTACCATGCAAGATAATGAGAAGAAAATGCACCAACCTACCATATATGCAGCTTGTGTTTCCGAGGGTTGAGATCCAGTTTTTATGACCTATCACATGAAGAACAAAAAGCTAACAAATTAACGTCACCACATAATTCAAATTCTACATTTTTCTCAACGTGGAGCAAAAAAGCCAACGGCCCCGCAATGAATGACGGAATAAAGAAAAGTCATAAAATAGTACAAAGAACACATACAGTTTAATACAATACACATGCACCAACATGAAACTGGAAAACCTTTACCAACACTTGAAAAAAGTTAAAAAGAACCGTAGAAGAAGAAAGGTCACAGAGCCGACACTTTCAAAGTTCCATTCTCAATTTCTCTGATCTCCATGACTCCATCGATGACTTGAGACTTCATCCGCCAACTGACATCGCCATCCGCCATCTCCATCTTCCCATCCGCCATCGCCATCTTCATGGTACGCCACAACAGCCAGGTAATCTCCTCTGCCATCCGCTATCTCCATCTTCAGCTTACCTCTTCGTTGTATTCTCCTAGGTGATTCTAAAATTTTCAACTACAAATTGTCTGAAAACCTAATCGATCTACCATATTCTCTGGGTTTCTTCTGTTAATTTTGATTTTTTAAGCTAATCATTTTGTATTTGAAGTCTGAACCGGTTGAATATCATGATGCGTTATCTTCTAAGTGTGTGCTTAATTTTGTGTTTCGAAGGTTTACAAACACTGATGGCGAGAAGTACCTTTAATTTTGTGAATTACACTTGAAACAGGAGATGAAACAGCTAAACAGGAGATGAATAGATATTCGGATAATTCGGATTTATTTCGGTTTATTCGGATATAACCGAATCCGATCCGATTTAGATTCGGATCGGTTAATCTGAGTATCTTATTCGGATAGGTTCAGATTCGGATATGGACAAAAAGAATGCCAATCCGAATAATCTGGACCGGATAAAGTCCTTAGTTCAAAAATCATAAACTTCTAATACAACCTTTTCTTTTACGTGTGAATCTTACTTGTATAATTAGAAGGTTTAACATGGTCCTAACTAGGGGTGTGCAGAAATAACAGAAATCCGAATAAACCGACAAACCGAATTGTGTCCATATCCGAATAAACCAAACCGAATTGTGAATTCGGTTTAGGGTTCGGTCTTCAACTGTAACCGGATTGTGAATTCGGTTTATGGTTCGGTTATGGTTTTGAGTTTTGTTTTTATTTGGTTTATTCGATTTATTCGGTTATCCGTTTACAACCAAATAAGATTTATATATATATATATATATTTATATATATATATATATATTTATATATATATATAGGGTGAGGTTCATTGTAGACACTTTCGCATGTGAAATAGCTCTTTTTCACATGTGAAAGTTTCTAATTAATGAGAAAAAAGAAAAAAAGAAAAAAGAAAATTAATCACAACCATTAGATCAAGAGATCTAATGGTGAAAAAGGAGTGCTATATCTACTAGCTTATAGGGGTGTGCTACAATGAACTTTTCACTATATATATATATATATATATAAGTATATTTATTTATAAACCATTTAATCATTTAAGCTAAGCACTTATGACTTATCCACAATCCATCTAAATACGAATCCATTATTTTTATGGTAAAACAAGTTTGTCATAAAAAGTCGTCATTGACTCGTCGTCTTCTCCTCTTCCACTCTACCAAAAAGAAGAGCCTACCTTGGTTGAAAGTATTTTGGTTGTATAACATATTATGGTTTTAAACTCTAGGGATATGTTAAAGATGTTTGTTCTTTGTTTATTTTTTTTTTCTTAGCAAAAAAATACGCAATATATGTTATTTGGTGAGTACGGTTTAACGGATTGAATACGAATTTATTCGGTTCTCAACCGAAACCGAATCGTGTTGAATATGGTATATTCGATTTGGTTTGTAAGCTTTTCAATACGGTTTGGTTTGGTTATAGTTATCTTAATAAAAACTTCAAACCGAATAAACGAAATCGAATAAATCGAATAAACCATAAACCAAACCATTGAACACCCCTAGTCCTAACTGGTATATTTCTTTTTCAAACAAATGTAAATTTTTTTTGTTGATTTGGGCTTTTTATTGGAAAATGTCTTCGCCGTAAAACTTGCAGAACATCATATCATGCATTAGTACATCCTAACTGAAAGGGGGCATTCCAAAAAATATTATATTGACTTGGGCTTTTATTGTAAAATGCCATTGCTCTTGACTTAAATGTGTTGTTTTTATGGTTGGTTTCTTGGTTTTGTTTTTTGATTACAGGTTGGAGTATGTTTGGTTTGTGAAAGATGATATATTGTTTGGTAAGTGTTTCTAAATTTTGTGTTTTTACACCTTATTTGCCATGTTTATATTAGTATATTCAGATTGTGTGCAGTAGAGTTAACCATTGAGCTATATAGATACAAATTTGCTTGAGTAAAATTCTATAAATGAGATAGATATTGATAACGATATGGATTTGGTCCTCTGTTCCGTTGGTACATTTTCTTCCCAACGGATGCTATTAAAGGGCCATTAGAGCCATTAACGCTGAATTTTTGCTGTAGTAGATAGTTTCTTAGCCTTCGTTGGTACATTTTTTTCCCAACGGATGCTAACAAAGGGCCATTAGCGACATTAACGGCGAACTTTTACTGTAGTAGATAGTATTGTTAGCCTCCATTGGTACATTTTTTTTCCCAACAGATGCTAACAAAGGGCCATTTGCACATTTCTTTTCCACCGACCGACCGCATGCAAGCGTAGGCCAGTCAGCAAAACATGATCCAAATTCTTAATACAAAGGTGATTACATAATAATATGCAACTTACACGATATAAGGGGCGGGAGAGACACGGAGTGGGAAGGGGGGGGGGGAGTGGAAGCAAATGAGGTTTGGATGGGTTTATATAGGATTAGAAAAGATGGCATCAATTAATTTAACATGAGTTGCAAGAAGGCTAAAGGATGATGCTTTTATTATTGTTATTATGATGATTATTATTATGAAAATTATGATGATTAATATGAGATTTATTGATTAGGAGTTGCAAGAACTTGGATAGTTTAAGAAGACCGATGGTTTTTTATTGATTGTTATTTATTGTTATATGACGTTTATTAATAACCATATTTATTTTATATGATGATGATGATGTTTATTTTGTACGATGGTGATGATGATGATGATGGTGTTATTTCAATATGGTGTATTTGTATTTATGACACACATGCAATACATTATGCTTTGTTTGTTGGACTCATATTTATGATTTTGCATTTTTGATGGGTTCAAAATTAGGGCATTGCTCAAATTTTAGTATTATATAGAGATAGATAGTTAATTCGTATTTACACCATGTTTATGAGTTTAATTATAAATTTAGTGTTCTTGAAAAATATTAGTATTGTTGATACATGGTCCTTGATCGTCATGTGAAGTATCGAATACAAGACGGAACATGCAATATAGCTGAGGTCCGAACTCCCAGCGAACCTGGAGTTCGGACAGGTCCGAACATGTGGCCGAACCTCAGGTTCGGCCGGTCGTGATATAGCTAGTATAAATACGTCGTCTTGTATAGAATTCAGTTAAGCTTCCGAGTCATATCTTCTCTGTGTACTCTGTGGTCATCTCTGTGGTTAATACAAAGCATATTTGTATTTACTCTTCGTGTTTTACTCGTTTACATTGATTTCATTACGACTAAGTAGAAGATCCACACGCTCAGGCAATTTCAAGTGGTATCAGAGCATTTGGTTTGCTCTACTAGTCGGAAATCAGTGTTTCTCGGAGTTTTGAGTTCAAATTCACGATTTTGCGAAAATGTCAATCATTTTTTAGTTCGTTTGATTGTTTCGAGTGTGCTTTTCATCAAAAATTCATTCCTGAGTTGTTTCTATCAAGTTTGCTTGAATTCCTGTCGAAAATTCCAGTCAAAAACGTTGAAAATCAAGAAAATGACGTCGAGAGAAATCTGTCTCGTCTGAGGTTCGGACAAGTTCGGCATAACCGCTCCGAACTCGAGGTTCGGACGGAGCTCGGTCATTATCTAGGTTCGGTGAGAGATCGGTCTAGGTTCGGAGAGAGTTCGGTGGTCATTCGGAGCAAGTTCGGACTTATTTCTGTTTTGTTCTTCCGAAGGTCAGGTTCGGTGTACGTTTGGTGTAGCTTAAGTTCGGACGAAGTTCGGAGATAGTTCGGAGGAGGTTCGGACGAGGTTCGGAGTGAACAGTAACCAGCTTTTCGAAAATGTCCGATTTTCAAGCGTTCGCGGCTATTCAAAATTCGGTTCAAGCTACGATGCAAACGATGATGAATTATGATAATGAAATCGGAACAAGTCAGAAAGTTCCCAAATTGCTAAAATTGGAAGATTATCATAGTTGGGTTAAACGGTTTGAAGCGTATGTCGATACAAATGACATTGATATGTGGTTATCTTTCACTGAGCAATATGTTTACCCTAAAGATGAAACTGGTGAACCTATTCTTCAAAGAAAAATGTCATCTGAACAAAAGAAAGCTTATCAAGCTGAGAAAAAGGCGTATGGTACTTTAACGATGGCATTGCCTAAAGAGTTACTTCATCAATTTGCTGGTAACTACACATCAAAAAGTCTATGGGATGCTTTGGAAAAACGATGTGAAGGCAATGACCAATACAAGAAAAGTCGACAAAAGGTTTTGAAGAAAGAGTTTGATAGTTTTAAGCATTATCAAAATGAAACGATTCCCAATCTGATTGCAAGATTCGCTCATCTGATGAGTGAAATGCGTTTGGTGAATCTTACTAAAGAAGAAGCTGATATGAAAGAAAAGATCTTGGAAGCTTTGCCTGAAAAATGGGAGAATTATGTGATGATGATTACTCACGACAAGGATTTTTCAGGATTGTCTTTCAATGATTTGGTTCAAAGAATTCAGGCTAGAGATATGGAGTTAATGGTGAACAAATCACTTCCTACACAAATTCAGAATCCTGCGGTGTATCATGGTGAAAATGATTCTACAATGAATGTTGGGAAGTCTAATATTCTTAATTCTGCTCCTCCTACAGCATTTCTGGCAGGTAAATCTGAAATTCCAAGTTATTCCTCTGCTGGTTGTACTGTGTCAATTCCAAGTTCTTCGACTCAAAGTGCATTGTCTGTTCAAACTGTCGATGATTATAATGCGTTGATGTCTGCATTAGTATCTTCATACTTTGGTGTTATCACTGGTGCTGTGAGTAATGCTGAGTTAGCAAATGAAGATTACGATCAGATTGATTATGATCATTTGGAGGAAATGGATCTAAATTGGCAGTATGCTATGTTGGTTCGGAGAACAAAGAAATTTTTCAATAGAACTGGTAAGAAGAGACTGAATCAGGAAGGGAAGATTGGTTTGGACAAGTCTAAGGTGAAATGTTATAAGTGTTCAGTTTATGGTCACTTTGCTCGAGAATGTCCAAGTTCTACGGAAAGTAAATTGAAGACTGGTCAACATGCACATTTAGTTTTTCATCCATCAAATGAAGCTGAAAAGGTTGAGAAGAAATCTGCTACTCTTGCTCATGATTGGACTAATACATTTGTGCATTCAAATGAATTTGCTTGGAATGCAGATTCAGTAGTTAAAAAGAATCATACTCCAATCTCAATTGCTTTAACTGCTCGTCATGTTGATGATGACAGTTTTCTGACTGATTCAGATTCTTCTTCAAGTGCATCTTTGGTTCAAGAAGAATTACCTAAAGTTTCTACTAGTTCAAAAAAATTGACGAGTTTGAATGTCTTAAATGTAAGAAATTGCTCCAGACGGTTGTCAGTTTTGAACAACGTTGTCAACTATCAACTGAAGAGATTGTGGTGCTCAAGAAAGAGGTAGAAGATTTTCAAAAGAAGTATTATGAGTTAGTTCATGTTCATGAGGATATTTTGAAGGAAAAGGTCTCAATTGGCTGAAGAATATGAAAAAGCTAAAGCTGAAGCTTTAGACGCAGCTCAAGATTTTGAGAATTTATTTGAGAAAAGTTATCCAGTTCAGCAAAAGTATGAGGAAGCTACTGCTCTTATTGCTACAACTGCTGTTACTGTTGAAAAGCTTCAAAATAAGATCTCTATGCTTCAAGATGAGAATGTTCTGTACAGAGACAAGAATGAAGTATTAACTAAGGATGTTGAGATCTATAAGCAGAAGAGAGAAAGTGTTCTTCAAGAATTGTTTGCAGAATGTGAGATCAGGAAGTTACAAACTTATGAATATGATGATCTCAATGCAAAGTTCATCAAGTCACAAAAGGAGGTGTTTGAGGCTCAACAACAGATCAATGATTTGAAATTGGAAATTTTAGAGCTAAAAAGACAAGTGAAGAATTGCAATTTGTCTCCGACTTTACTAAACTTCTTATACAAACAGGATCGGAGTTCAGAAAGTTCTCAAAAAGAGAATCAACTCGAGAGAACATGAGAAATGGCGTTATGATGCTTTCGAAGTCCATAAAACATCAATTTGAGTTTGAAGGCTAATGGCTTGATTCAAGTTCTTATTGGTGGTTTCTAATGTGATAACCTCCAGATCTATAATCCGTGAGCCTTTGTATATGAATTCCAGAGATTTAAGAAGATTTTGGGGATTGATGGAGCTAAGATGTTTACGAAGAACAATTTTGTTCAGAATTGGTGCGACTCAAATTCTCTGGAGATTTCTGAGTTGATAACTTCCATATCTCTAATCATGTGAGTTTTTATATCTGGATTCCAGGTATGCGATCTCAGGTATGCTTACTTCTTTGATGAAAAAACATAAGGTTCAATGTATACTCGAGACGTACATCGAATATATGGATTTCAAATCTCAGATATATGATTCGTAATTTGATTCTAGTTTTGTTTTCATCTCTAAAAAAAATATATAATACAGTTGAAATTGTGGCGATCTTTGTGGCGATCTTTTCAAGGAATAGTCAAAGTGCGTGTGAAAAGTTTAAAATGAATTTCTTCATTTCAAATAGGAGATCTGATTTATCAGTTCTCGTTTTCCATCAAAAGACCTTTATTCAAATAAAATTCACAATTCAAATGGGGAGAAATTACGAATGTGTCCTTCGTCTACATATTTTATGTGTGTTTTGTTAAAATCCGTTATTCATTTTGACAAATCGATGTACGGTGAAAGTGCAATTTTAATCATGATCATGTATCTATCTAAGATCTGTATATATTTGAATTCATTTTAATCCTTGAAATCGAGCTTCGATTCTGGTTCCGTATCATCTCGATATCTCAGGACATCGGCTTTTAATAAAAAACAATTAAGTCTTGGGCATGTCGGAGAATATTTGGTGATTACGACATTCGTTTCTTCCGCTTTACACCTATATTTTATATGTTGTTGAGATTCGATGTTCGATTGAATGAATTAGTGTGGAATGAACATGTAATCTCGATCGTAATCGTGTCTCGATTTTGTTCCAAATGGGTTTCACTTCAATACCAGATGAAATCCATGAATTCTAAGTCAATTTTGACTTTTTCTAAGTCAACAATTTTAACTTAGCTCGGGACGTTCTGGCAATTTGATGCTCGATTGGTAGATTCAATGTAAAACAAAGGTATGTTCTCGAACGAAATTGTGTTTTAATATGGTTGGGGATGTCTCGTGGTCGATTATTCAAACGGTTTCTATGATTCTATAATACACACACTAGTGTGTGTTCTTGGTGTTCATCTTGGCAGATTGACGAAGAAGTTGATTAAAGTTCGTTTATCTTGTGTTTAATCTGTTTAAACTTCATATTAGTAGTTTACTTTGTTTTTTAAGATAATGGAATCAGGTTCAACTGAGAACCTACCACAGCTATACTACATCGAAGTATGCAATTGAAAAAATCAAACAGATATTCCATGAGGAACGCAAACAATTAAGGTTTATGAATATATGTTTCACATTCACAACATTGAGCACAAAAATGGAAGTATTTGGTTATGCCTGGGGAAGTTGGAAATTAAAGGATGTATCTGACTGGAATCCAATTCTTGAAATAAAAAAATAAAAAATAAAAAAAAAACCAACAAGGGAAGCCTTGGGTTTGTTGAACTTTGACGTGGGTATCAAAAGTTGAGTTGTTTGGTTTAGATGAACATGAAATTGTTTATATTCCAACTGTTTGAGTTTATTTTAAAATCAAGAAATCGAGTTTTGGGTATGGTTTATAAGCTTTATTTATGGCTTTTATGATGAATTTGATATTTATACCTATTGTTAATTCTAAATTTTTCAAAAGTTGCTCTTGAGAAACAGTTAATATATGGAATAAAGTGATCAATTTTGAGATCTGGATGTGTATTTTGTGACATTTATGCATATGGTTACAAA
Organism: Deinandra increscens subsp. villosa; assembly: GCA_039602395.1. Lineage (NCBI taxonomy): Eukaryota > Viridiplantae > Streptophyta > Magnoliopsida > Asterales > Asteraceae > Deinandra > Deinandra increscens. The sequence continues at coordinate 13,165 of JBCNJP010011807.1, forward strand.
AGGACGGGGCATCGTCCATAAAGTATACAATACACGGCGAAAATATAAGACATCTATCATGCAAGTAAATCAGGTATGTTTGCTATTCGGAAGGTAAATAATAATAAAAACAAATGGATTTCTTAACATAATATATATATATATATATATATATAGGGTAAGGATCCTGCGAAAACTATTTTTTTTTGCGAAAACCTAAAAACTAACACTAAAACCTTCATAACTTTTACATACGTTAATATTTTTCAATGAAACTTGCACCAAAAATCTTAAAATTCTATTGTCTTTGATTCTGGAAAAGAAATTGATATTTCGAAAAAAAAAATTAGTGCACATGTGTATTATTAGTGCACATGTGCACCATTTTTATTAGTACTACACAAATGAGAATTGTCATGCGAAAATATATTGTTTAGGTTAAAAACATTTTAAAAAACTAAAATATTCATAGAACTAATGATAATTCTACATATGCACTATAACTATTAGTTATAGTGCACATGTGTAGCATAAAATTTAAAAAATTTTAAAACGTTATAAATATTTTCAGAGTTAAATATAACACAATTATAAGATTTATGGTGCAATTTCTCTTTTAAAATATTAATTATTACGACACGTATAAAGTGCTTTATTATTAGTGCACATGTGCACTAATAAAAAACAACGAAAAACTAACAAAATTATAACGTATTTGATGCGATTTTTCTAAAAAATATATTAACGCATACTATATGTATGAGTTTTATTATTAGTGCACATGTGCACTAATAAAAAAACGACGAGACGTTAAAGTTTTTTTTAAATTTTTTCCAGAATTAAAGAACTCATAATTCTAAGATTTTTGGTGCAAATTTTTTAAAAAAATATGATCGTATGAAAAAGTTATGAAGGTTTTAGTATTAGTTTTTAGGTTTTCGCAAAAAGATGTGGTTTTTACATGATCTTTACCGTATATATATATATATATATATATATATATATATATATATATATATATATATATATATATATGGATAATGGTGGTTCACACGAAAATTTTATTCATTACTTTCGCTTGAAAAGAGGTTGCAACGATGGTATAGTTAAATACGTTGCATATTTCACCTTACCACTAATGTTATCTTTAGCTTTTATGGTGGAAATTTTTTTGAAAGATGTATCAGGAAAAAATGAATTATAAAGAATTGCAGTTGGTGCCAACATTAACCCAAAGAGAGCACTGTATATGGATCTTTGAATGTTAGCATGTGGAATTTTGGATGTTAGCAAGAGCAGTGGGTGCCAATATTGACTCAAAGAGGGCAGTGGATGTGCATTTGTTTAAAGAAGCTTTCACATGCATCTGCCGAAGCCCTCCTACGATGCACGGAGACCCACTTCTGAAGTATCGGAAGTGGTAAAAGAGATCTCAAATGAGATCATCTATGAATTGAATAAAAAACCCTCGTAAGGTGCCCGAAGACCCACTTCCGAAGTGTCAGAAGTGGTAAACGAAATCTCGAATGAGACTGTTAACAATGTTATTCGGAGTTTGACGGATGAAGATATAATTGGAGATCCTTTAAAAATGCATTGTATGAATACTTGAAGATTCAAAGAAACTCTTATGAGTTTTTGTCTTCTAAATCTGGAGAAATTCCCAGTATCAAATTGGAGCGGGAAAGTGATCTTTTTAAAATATTCTCGCACCAAGCCAGTATCAATGGCTCACTCACATGATGAGTGTTTGATAAAAATAAAATA
>JBCNJP010011808.1:0-14910 GCA_039602395.1 Deinandra increscens subsp. villosa
ATTTGACATTTACTTTAATTTTCGCATCCAACCTAGTCAAGCAGATTATTCACAACTGTCAGCATCCGGCTTCCGGTTTTTCGCGAGATTCTCCGATTTCAAGATTATTTATCTGGTTTCTCTAGGCAACCGATCGCGACGGTTCGACTCTCCGCATCTGATTTTTACGATTCCGACTTGATGTTTTTGGAGGGATTTTAGAGAAATAAGAGGAATTATTATGAATTTGGATATCGGGTCGATTATCTGAAGTTAGAGCATGTTCGGTGTCAAACTGGTTTATCTGATTCAGTTTGTTGCGGTTTGGACTCCGAGATGTAGCATTTTCTCAGTATTGTACCCGACCGTGTGAACCGAGTGAGCGGAACACTTGGATCTCGAACTGGAGCAACAAGAAAGGAAGAATCTTATTCAGAGGGGGAATCTCTACATCAGATTGTCTCCGGTTTATCAGTTTCTCATTGAAGATGTACGACAGAGCGATTCTTCAGCAGTTGAACAGATTTGAAAGCATCAGTCAAGGGGGAAATTGTTAGAACAAAAATTTATGTGACTGACGCCATCAAATCTGTTTACCGAAGCATTCGACTGAAGAATCCATGTGAATTGATTCAGTGACGAGGGTTGTGATGCTCGAGGCTTGCGAGATTGGACCGAAGACCGTTTTCCGGAAAGTCAACCGTTCGGGTCAACGGTCAACGTAAAAGTCAACGGAAGATCGGTTCGAGCGAGTCAAGCTTCGGATTAATTTAATCAGCTTTGATTTAATTATCAATTTATGTTATTTACTTTACTTGTAATTTCGTTTATTCAGTTATGTATTTCTGTTGTTAGTCACCCTCACTATATATAGTGAGGGTGCCCATTACAAGTAAAGGAGTCTCCGAATGTGGAGATGATGATTTTCTTGTAGAGTGAGTCATGGATTCTAGAGAGAGAGTGTTCTTCATGATTCATGGATTGTAATCTTTCAATTAATGAATTCATTCGATTTGTTCATCTTTCTTATTATGTTGATTATCTATGATTCATCATCATCATCTTCTTCATTTGTTTTGAGTTTTCGAATCTGATCCTTTGTTCTTGCTCAAGATCGAGATTCTCGTAGTGAAAATCGGTCCTAACAAATGGTATCAGAGCGGGTAACCGATCAGATTCATCTCACCGTGAATCTGGTCACTCGAATCTGATTTTGAGCTTGAATGGGTGAAGATGAGAAAACTCATTTTTAGAGACTTTTTCTTATTTTGTCTTCATCTTGGATGATTCTGGACAGATTTGATGTTTTGGATGTTAGATCTGGGTTCATTGAGTTCATCTTGATGTTATTTCATGTTTTACTTCTTCAAATCTGTGAGAAAAATGGAGATCAGAGCTGAAAATTCGTAACTGTTGTGTTCTTCACGTTTTTAGGATTTTTGAAGACTTTGGAGCTTTGATTCTACGTTTTTGGTGTTATTGTTGATGGATTTGGATGAAACGAAACATGAATCTTGATGGAAAACCGTTCCGGATCCATTGGAAGCATCCGTTTCGTCTGAATCTCAACCATTTTGAGCAGATCTGGAAAACCACACAGTAGTGTGTGTTTCGTGGTGTTCTTCGTGTTCTTGAAGATCTCCAGAAATTGGGGCTAATTCGAATGGTTCTTGCTGCTGTTTGGGATGTGTAAGTGGCCATAGCATGTCTCTAAACCTGATTTGTGTCAAGAATCGATGGTTTCTACTCATTTCTGACGTTTTTTCAAGGATTAAAGTTGCTGCGTTTTTGTCCAAGTTTCAAGTGTTCTTCATTTTTCTGGTTTTCCTTTGAAGCTGTTGAAGATGCTCTAAACGATCTGGACTCGTTTGAAGATTGTCTAAACGATCAGGCTCTTAACGATCTGAGTTAACGATCAGGTTGGTGAACTTAACGATCAGCCTATGTTCTTAACGATCTGACCTTAAGTCTTAACGACTTGGTCTTGGTCTTAACGACCTGGTAGGCAGATCGTTCAAACCTAACGACTTGGTTGTTTTTTGGGTCTTCGTTCGAGACATTTTCAAGAAGATTTTGATCGTTCAGGGTTGTAGAGCACGTTGCTACGAGTTCAGGGGTATTAAATTCATCGAAAATGGTCGAGAAATGACCGAGATATGAATGTTTCACGTTTTTCCGGCGATGGTGCGCTTTTCCGGTGTGGATTTCCGGCCAGTTAGGGTTACGCAGGTTTTGGGATTGATCGATGACTTTAGGTTGATGATGATGATGTGGCTTCCGTTGATTGTCTAGTCGAGAATGGCATTCTCTCTCCTGTTGTCGGTCAAGCCAACATTCTTTTTTTGCTGTCGCCACCTGATTGGTTGATAGAAGCGCGTGGGCCCAACTGCTGCTAAAGATCCGTTGCTCCAAAATTTGCTGTCATGCTGTGATAGGTGGAAAGCAAGCCGCGTGGGACCAGCTTTACCAGGTTTTCGTTCAAAGCTATTGTTGTTGTCGAGGTTTGATTGGCTGGTCACTCAGTCACGCGGATCTCGCCTGTAAACCGTCGGATTTGTTTAATTTGGGCCGCTAGATGCCTTTTTTGCTCAAATCTGATTGGCTCCTGCCCTCTCACATGGATTATGGTTTTCTCTATCTAAAATCTGATTGGTCCTCAATTTTTGACATGGATTAAGGTTTTTCTTGAGGGATTTAATTGATTTAATTAAAACTAGTGGAATTTTTAGCATTTTCGTCAAACGCGGGGTTTTCTCTATCAGTTTTTTTTCGAGACTAACGGAGATAAAGCCGCGACGGAAATTCAGAAAATTTTTATTAGTCTCGAATTTATTCTGATTTATTGGGATTCTCGTTTATTGATGTCGCGCAACGTTTTCTATCGATCACTGACGGGTTAGCCTTATTATCCGGTTAATTACTCAGTTTTCTCATTATATCTCACGGTTTATTTTTAGTGGATGCAGCGTGGATGTCAACTAACCGGATTAACTGGAATCTCAGTTAATTATTGGAATTTATCCGTTAAATCTCTCAAGAAGCCGTTACTTGTCGAAAATTGATGGACTTTTTCAGATCGCGCCGTTTTCATCGGTATTTCTCAGAAATCTTCACGGAATTTATTTCCGAGCTCGATTTTCTTCGCCCAAAATTACGAAGACTCTGGTTATTATTATTTTCGCTCGGGATCTCAGATTTTCTCAGATTTGACATTTATCTTTAATTTTCGCATCCAACCTAGTCACGCGGATTATTCACAACTGTCAGCATCTGACTTCCGGTTTTTCGCGAGATTGTCTGTTTTCAAGATTGTTTATCTGGTTTCTCTAGGCAATCGATCGCGACGGTTCGACTCTCCGCATCAGATTTTACGCTTCCGACTTGATGTTTTTGGGGAGATTTAGAGAAATAAGAGAAATTATTATGGAACTGGATTATCGGGTCGATTATTCAGAGTTAGATCATTTTCAGTGTTTGATTGGTTTATCTGATTCAGTTTGTTGCGGTTATGACTCCGAGTTGTTGCATTTTCTTAGTATTGTACCCGACCTTGTGAACCGAGTGAGGGCAGCACTTGGATCTCGAACTGGAGCAACGAGAACAGAAGAAGCTTATTCAGAGGGGGAATCTCTACGACAGATTGTCTCCGGTTTATCAGTTTCTCATTGAAGATGTACGACAGAGCGATTCTTCAGCAGTTGAACAGATTTGAAAGCATCAGTCAAGGGGGAATTGTTGGAACTTAAAATCTATGTGACTGACGCCATCAAATCTGTTTACCGAAGCATTCGACTGAAGAATCCATGTGAATCGATTTAGAGACACGGGTTGTGATGCTCGAGGCTTGCAGATTTGGACCGAAGACCGTTTTCTGGAAAAGTCAACCGTTCGGGTCAACGGTCAACGTAAAAGTCAACGGAAGATCGGTTCGAGCGAGTCAAGCTTCGGATTAATTTAATCAGCTTTGATTTAATTATCAATTTACGTTATTTGCTTTACTTGTAATTTCGTTCATTTGTCATGTTTTTCTGTCGTTAGTCACCCTCACTATATATAGTGAGGGTGCCCATTACAAGTAAAGGAGTCTCCGAATGTGGAGATGATGAATTTCTTGTAGAGTGTGAGATTTCCATTCTAGAGAGAGAGTGAGTCATGGTTTCTAGAGAGAGAAAGTGTTCTTCATGATTTCTTGTAACTAATCATTCGGTTATATGAAATCATTCGATATGTTCTTCATCTTTCTTGTTTATGATTATTCATGATTCATCTTCATCATCTTCTTCATTTGTTTTGAGTTTTCGAATCCGAACCATGTTCTTGCTCAAGATCGAGATTCTTGTAGTGAAAATCGGTCCTAACAAATGGTATCAGAGCAGGTACCGATCAGATTCATCTCACCGTGAATCTGGTCACTCGAATCTGTGATTTTGAGCTTGAATGGTGAAGATGAGAAAACTTAGTTTTTAGAGACTTTTTCTATTTTTTCTTCGATTCTGGATGGATTCTGATGATATGGATGATCGATTCGTGTTCTGGAGTTCATCTTTATGTTTGTTTATGTTCTACATCTTCAGATCTGGTGGAAAAATGAAGATCCGAATCTATTTTTGGAACTTTGAAGTTTTTCCCGTATTTAAAGTTTTTGAAGATTTTTTGCTTTGATTCTTCGTTTTCTGGGCATTTCTTCATGGATTTGGATGATATGAGGTATGATTCTCAGTGGAAAACGCGTTCCGGATCCATTGGAAGCATCCGTTTCGTCTGAATCTCATCAGTTTGGGCAGATCTGGAAAAACACACACCTAGTGCGTGTTTCGCGGTGTTCTTCGTGTTCTTGAAGATTTCCAGAATATGGGTCTGATTTGATCGAGTTTTGCTGCTGTTTAGGATGTGTAAGTGGCCATAGCATGTCTCTAAACCTGATTTGTGTCAAGAATCGATGGTTTCTACGCATTTCTGAAGTTTTTTCAAGGATTAAAGTTGTTGCGTTTTTGTCCAAGTTTCAAGTGTTCTTCATTTTTCTGGGTTGTTCTTGAAGCTCTTGAAGATTGCCTTAACGATCTGAGTTCATCTTGAAGATTGTCTTAACGATCTGGATTCGTTTGAAGATTGTCTAAACGATCAGGTTTTTTAACGATCTGGGTTAACGATCAGGTTGTTGTTCTTAACGATCTGGGTTCACTTGAAGCTGTCTTAACGATCTGACCTGAAGTCTTAACGACTTGGTCTTGGTCTTAACGACCTGGTGAGCTGATCGTTAAACAAAACCTAACGACTTGAGTTTTTTGGGTCTTTGTTCAAGACATTTTCAGAGGATTCTGTTCGTCCAGGTTCGTAGAGGATGAGCTTACGAGTTCTTCGGTATAAAATTCATCGAATTTGGTCGAGAATTATGCGATTTATGGCTGATATACGTTATTCCGGTGAACCTAGATTTTCCGGTGAGTTCCTTCGGTCATTAGTAGGGTTCGCAGGTTGAAGATGAATTTTTGGGGTTGCTTATGACGTGTCATGCGTCGATAGGCTGATAGGGAATTTCTCTCCCCTTATTTGTCGGCTGACACAAGACATTCCTCATTTGTTGTCACATTGTTGTTGATCATTGATTGGCTGTTGAATTCTGGTGGGCCCAGCGAGAAGAAAACAACCGTTGAAAGTGCTTATTGCTGGCGCTGTCTGATTGGTTAATTTCCAATTCACACGGATCAGCCCCTCCACCACCGTAGGATCTCATATACCTGAACCGTTGGATCAGGGATTGTGTTTTCTCTGCTGAAATTTCATTGGCCAGCCTCCAAACACATGGATCGCAATTCAGAACCCTTGGATCATTTTATTGCCAACCGTAGATTGCTATTCCTTGCCTTAATCTGATTGGTGGATTTTATTTGACAAGGATCATGGTTTTCTTGGAGGGATTTTTCTCCATTAATTAAATTTTCTGCATTTTTATAAAATGCTGGGTATTTTTTATTTGTCTTTTACGAGACTAACGGAGATAATGCCCGAACGAAATTGCGGAAATTTTTTATTAGTCTCGGATTTATTCTAAATATTTATTGGGGTTCTCGTTTATTGACGTCACGCGCAACGTTTGCTATCGACCACTGACGGGTTAGCTTTATTATCCGGTTAATTACGAAGCTTTCTCGTTATGTCTCACGGTTTTATTTTTTTTGCTGATGCAGCGCAGATGTTAGCTAACCGGATTAACTGGAATCTCAGTTAATTATTGGAATTTATCCGATTAAATCTCTCGGATGACCGTTTATTGAAGAAATTTAACAGTTTATTTAATTTTCGCATCCAACCTCAGTCAGCGGATTATTCACAACTGTTAGCATCTGGCTTCCGGTTTTTCGCGAGATTATCTGTGTCACACCCCACTCCGTGGCCGCCACCGCGGGGATGGTGTGGGACCGGCTGCCCGTATCAGAACACGCGGAAGCAAACAGATACCTTATCTAAGAACGGGCTGACCAGTCCAAACAATGAAACGACGGGACATACCCAAGCGTCAACCACCTATGAGGGGATTACTTATATTCAATCTCATTGGTGCACTATTGTATTCTCTGCGTTTCATTAGGCCCAGGTTCTCTAAGACTGGTACAACACCGTAGACCGCGAACTTAGGCTACCCCAACTGCTAGGTCTTGCACATATCAAGTCTAGCCCATCCCCGCCTATCCTTCGGATCAACCCAGTAGTTACTTACCTGCATATGAACCAAAAACACGTCAACAACAAACGTTGTTGGTGAGTCGTAGCAGTTGACTCCAAAACAGTCTAAAAACATTTCCAATACATAGTGCCTGTGATAAATACCATTAGGGTCAAACCAGCAATCGGAGGAAACCCGGAGCGACTTTCCCGAGCCCCTCCTCATGTTTCAAACATATACGACATCACCCGTTCAACCAACACAAGTAACCAAAAGGGGCCCAAAACAACGGGTATGCGACACCTTGATCTACCTACACAGCTGTGAGGATACGCATATGCCTCGTGGCCTTGCTCCTCAATTCCAGGAACAAAACAAGAACGGCCTAAATTGACCCTACGCTTCCCAAACGCGGTAACACCGCAGGTACCGAAACATAAACGCGGTGGGATTCCGCCGGCACCTCAAGTCACGATATATAACACAGCACAGTATTGAACACAAAAACAATGTTTAGACACAGTTCATATGCACCCCAAAAACATGATAAGTTAAAAAGGGGAAACTACAACTCACAGTTGGTCCAGCATACAAATTGAAGGTTAGGCAACTCGACAATGCATCAAGCTCGGAGAATCTGATGACCTAAACAAACATAGGTACCTTTAATTTAACACAGCAATAATACTGGTTAGGCTCGGTTGTGCTCCGCGCCCAAAATATACGATATATCCGTAGGTTGAAGTACCGATACGACCGGATGTCCCAATACAGTCATACGACTTAACCCGGATACAATCGCATTTATCTGTCTATTTCTAAATAGGCAGTTTCTGTCTGACACGGTGGTATTGCCCTCAATGGCAATACAACCGTGTGACTTGATTGACAGATTATTATCTAACGAAACTCTCGGAACGCGAACGAGTTATATTTTATTATCCTTAGAATATTCCCTGAAGTCATAACTTAAATATCTATACATAGATACTTATTCAATTACGTTTCTCATGATGTTATGACTTTTATAAAGGTGAAAGCGTAGCTTTTGTCCACATAAAATCATAAGCTTGTTTACATAAAATCATAACTTCGTTTACATAAAATGATAAACTTTATTACATAAAATCATAGTTTTGTTTATATAAAATCATGACTTGTTTAACAGAAAATCATAACTTATATATTCTCCGAAACCGGATGTCATATATTTATAAAATCTCTCGTTTCCATTTGGTTTTATCTTCTATAAAACCTTATAGAGTTTTACATAAAATGATAGCTTTTATATATAGGTTTACTCAGTTTATATTTCACATGAAATGATAGGTTTCATTAACATAAAATGATACATTTTATTACATGAAATCATACATTTTATTAACATAAAATGATACTTTTCATCTACATAATCTTATAATATTTGTTATCACAAAAACTATAATTTTATTACATAAAATGATAACTTTTATATATATATGTTAACCCATTTATAATCCACATAAAATCATAGATTTTATTATATGATATCGTATATTTTAATTTCGAAGGCTCATAATCTGTATTATCAATGAAACCGTGGTTTTTATTTATATAAAATGATAACCTCACTTAATCATAAACTTATTATTTTTATCAACCTTAAATAATAACAACTGATATTTATTTTTGCTTAAATAATAACCAAAACTTTATATATATCATTTTCCAATTTATTTTTATATTAATAACAATAATACTTTCGGCTTTACAATCGTTCCTCACACGACGCGTATCCAATATTACTAAAATGTTAACCAAGTAACGAACACGGTTATACCTTCCGGTCGGTTTGAGAACCCGGACCCGGTTAATAACCGTAAAACTCGAAACATCATCCGAATTTAACCCATGAGTACTCCATTCCACATCAGTTTTTCGCCACGAGCAAGAATATGAGGTCGGTTTCCTGATATTGACCTCGTTTGACCAGTCAACCCTGTTGACCAGAACCATTTACCGAGTCGACTCAGTTGACTCACCACCGAGTTAACTCAAATTTGTCAAAAACACTCATCCAAATTCACCCACAAACATTCTAGTACCCAAAAACCTTCATCTTCGTCATCCATTATCACTGACCGGCGGCCGGAGGCCATGGCCGCCGCCGGTCGGCCCTCTACAGCCGTGAGCCACCACCCAAACATCACCAACAGTTTCAGATCTACACATGCATGGTTGGATCGAGAGTCAAGAGGAAGGAATAAGCTGGAAATCAAAGAAAATGACACAATCGGACCAAAATCTTACCACAACAGAGGGTTTTGAGGCTCGAGGTCGCCGGAATCGCGACATGTAGTCACCGGATTCACGGCTGTGAATGGTGACGACCTGCAACCGTAATAGATCCAAGTCTTTGGCCATCAGAGGAGTCGTTTTCATGAGGGAAGGAGGGTCGGCGAAGACCCACACTGCGTCGCCGCCGCCGCCTAGGGCGGAACCCTAAAGTGGGTCGTGGCTGCCGCCGCTTTTGCCGCCATTGGGGACCGGAAATGAGCTCGGGAACAAGCCGAGAGCCATCTGGGAAGGAAGGGGAAGAAGAGGGGAGAAGAACCGAGGTCGCCGCCGAGCGCCGCCGTGCTGCCGCCGGAGACCGCCGCCGCCGGCATGGCTGGCCGCCGGAAAGCCGGGTGAGCCTCTCTTGCGGCTGCTCTCTCTCATACACACACACTAAGTGTGTTTTGGATTTTGGTAGAAATGAAAGAAAAAGGGTGTAAAAGAACCCTTTTATACTTAGGGTTTTTAGGTGGGTAAAAGTCAGATACGCAGGTATTATACCGTGATATTCGAAACGTTAAACTGTAAACGCCTCGTAATTCATCCGCGATAATTCCGACACGACTGAAATATACTAAAAGCCTCATAATCATTCTCAGAATACTTAAAACGTTAGATTAAGTATAATCTGGTGAATGTTCGGTTAAACTTGCGGTATAAAGCGCGTATACTGTTTGCCTTCGTTTCGCGAACCGAACATATCTCCGCGACTGTAATTCACTGAAAACACTCAGAAAAATATCTATAACCTCGCAGGGTCGTTAAACCAGCTTAAACAACTAAACAGTCAATTTCGGTTATTCTCTCGTAACCAAACGGTTTACCAATTTCACCGTTTCTTACACCGATTCCTACGGTTATCCTTTCTATCGATCAGAACATCGATGATCAAGTATCTGGCACTTCCAAACACTTTAATTCGGTCTCAGTGACTATTCTGTCACTGCCGTTGACTTATGCGCGTTAAGCGCCGTTTGCCGTTTCTGTTCGCACATACTTCATGTAAACATCTGAATAGACTTTCTAACAAATATTAACGTCCATGTTAATATATCCATTCTCATAATCACTCGAACCAACGTACTTACATTAACGTTCGGTTATCCGGCACGATTACCGATTAGACAACGAACTTAGCCGGTTTACACCGAATTCAGCTTTTATCGCTTCATAACATTTCCAATTGCATAACAATCACCCAGAATACTTCTTACAACTTATCCGGACATCAGTTATTTGAATTGGGCCTTTGTTGGGCCGCAAATCTCTAAATGGGCCTAACGGGCCTAACTGGGCTCAACAGTCCAGTTCATTAATCGGAAAAATTTCCCTCCGATTTACCGGAATTAACCAGGTGTTACAATCTGATTTCAAGATTTTTTATCCGGTTTCTCTAGGCAACCGATCGCGACGGTTCGACTCTCCGCATCTGTTTTTACGCTTCCGTATTGATGTTTTTGGAGAGATTTAGAGAAATAGGGGGAATTATTATGGAACTGGATATCGGGTCGATTATTCGAAGTTGGAGCATGTTCGGTGTCAAACTGGTTTATCTGATTCAGTTTGTTGCGGTTTGGACTCCGAGATGTAGCATTTTCTCAGTATTGTACCCGACCGTGTGAACCGAGTGAGCGGAACACTTGGATCTCGAACTGGAGCAACAAGAAAGGAAGAAGCTTATTCAGAGGGGGAATCTCTACATCAGATTGTCTCCGGTTTATCAGTTTTCTCATTGAAGATGTACGGCAGAGCGATTCTTCAGCAGTTGAACAGATTTGAAAGCATCAGTCAAGGGGGAATTGTTGGAACTTAAAATCCATGTGACTGACGCCATCAAATCTGTTTACCGAAGCATTCGACTGAAGAATCCATGTGAATCGATTTAGAGACACGGGTTGTGATGCTCGAGGCTTGCAGTTTGGACCGAAGACCGTTTTCCGGAAAAGTCAACCGTTCGGGTCAACGGTCAACGTAAAAGTCAACGGAAGATCGGTTCGAGCGAGTCAAGATTCGGATTAATTTAATCAGCTTTGATTTAATCATCAATTTACTTTATTTGCTTTACTTGTAATTTCGTTCATTTGTCATGTTTTTCTGTTGTTAGTCACCCTCACTATTATATATAGTGAGGGTGCCCATTACAAGTAAAGGAGTCTCCGAATGTGGAGATGATGAATTTCTTGTAGAGTGTGAGATTTCCATTCTAGAGAGAGAGTGAGTCATGGATTCTAGAGAGAGAAAGTTATCTTCATGATTTCTTGTAACTAATCATTCGGTTATATGAAATCATTCGATATGTTCTTCATCTTTCTTGTTTATGATTATTCATGATTCATCTTCATCATCTTCTTCATTTGTTTTGAGTTTTCGAATCCGAACCATGTTCTTGCTCAAGATCGAGATTCTTGTAGTGAAAATCGGTCCTAACACGGGAGAATACTAGGTGACTATCGCGTGTCGATTGAGGATTTATCATCGCCTCCATCATTAACCACCATCACCGTTGCCGCCCTCTAGGCCGCCACAGTCACCGCCGCCCCTCCTCATATGGCTGTCGCCGACATCACCCTAGGTCGCCGTCGCGACCTAGCGTGTCTTCATTTCGCGCGACATCATAACCTGCGTTGCTCATCGTCTTTTCATGACGCCAACAAATCGTGCCTTGTCGTCGTTATTGTTTCATCGCCTTGGCTATACCCTAGCCGCCGTCACCGTCTTGATACATTTGGTGCTCGCTCGTAGCCACCATAAACCGAATCGTTGCAGTTTTCAACGAATCGGTTTAAGACGGTTCTTGCGATATGCAAAACGATTTGATCCGAACGTTGGACCGGTTTTTCCGTGAAATCCTAGAGTCATCACATTGTCCCTTGGTTTCTCTATCGTTTGTTAGTTCACCGAGAAGGTATATCTAAACTCCGTTTTAGTTTAGATTATTTTTGTTACGTTATTGTAATTGTTTTTGCGTTAACCGGTTTAACGCGAAATGGTGTTTGTGTGGTCATTCCGTGGTGATTGTGATCCTGTTGACACGATTTCGATACCAACGGTTTACGCGTCTTAATTAGTAAAATTATTAATTCCGTTGCGTAAACGGATTACTTGTTTTATCCGTTTTAACTCTTAATTTACTAAACCCGGTTGGTAATGTTTTAATCAAACCTAAAAGTTTTTTTTAACGTCATTGGGCACCCGTATACCACTGTCGAAACCCAACACCATCATAGAGGGGAGACCAGGGGCATACTTGTGCTGGTCATCATGCTGCTGCTGGTGAGGTGGAGAATGAGGCCGGGCATGGTCATCATCATCATCATGCTGCATGGACTATGTCCCACCAGGCACTGGGTCCCAAATCACTCCTGTTTCATCCCTCATGCGGACCACCCCATGAGGAAGGTCAGCAATGATGTGGAAGCTACGACAATAGGTGACATTGACATGTTGTGTGATGATAGTCCTCTCAAACTCATTAGGAATGGAGACTCGGTAGGACCTTTAAATGTGATGAACAAGACCACCATAAAGGAGTGGGCACCTGTGGTCAGCAGAAGCGACATCAAGGATCTGGCTACACAAAACATGGGGGAGGTTGAGCTCCTCTCCTTGCTCAAAACAAGTACGTCCTTTAGGTTGACTATCCCTCCCGTACTACCCCTCTGAAACATGGATTTGCTAAATCATCTGTGGATATATTTTTGAAGTGGATATCTCAGCTTGCTGCTTTTGGTACTACTGGGAGAGTAGTGACCATGGCCGATGCGGCTCCAGAATGCCTGACACATGGTCCCGTGCTCCAGATGGTTGCGGAAGGTCTCGTCGGGGAACTAGTGGTGGGAATCCATCTGTACAGCCCAGGCCCTCGCCCAGCCGCGGAGTCCGCCCCTCGCATCCGGTTTTAAAAAACGCGTCTTGGTGGGGGAGGTATCCACACCCTTATAAATGAGTGCTTAGTTCTCCTCCCCACCAATGTGGGATGTTACAATCCTCCCCCCTCAGGGGACCAGCGTCCTCGCTGGCACAATGGCTGAGGACTGGCTCTGATACCATCTGAAACAGCTCAGGCCCGTCGCAACCAAGATATTGTCCGCTTTGGCAGCTGGCATGCCCTCAGGCATCCGCCCCTACTACGTCAAAATGCACCTTTGGCCACAGAAAAAAAACCGTGACCAAAGGTGTTTGGTCACGTTTTTTTTTCTGATTCCAATCGACACCAAAGGTCCCGTCACCTTATGTACCCTACGGCCACGTTACAATATTAGTGGCTGAAGCCACCTAAAAGCATGGCTAAAAGGTACCAATATTTATTGTTGTAATCAAACAATTCTTCTGGAAAGCGTGGCCAAAGGGTCCCAACGGCCACATGTGCTTGTTTAACGTGGCCTTTGGTATTATATGGTCACATATATTTGTGTTTTAGCCACATACATTATAAAAATATGTGGCCAAAGGGTTGCTAAAATCATACATTTTGTCACAATGCGCGTGGCAAAAGGGTGGCAACGGCCACATTAAAATATCAAAAGCGTGGCCTTTGGTATTATATGGTCATGTATATTTGTGTTTTAGTCACATATGTTATAAAAAAACGTGGCCAAATGGGTTGCTGAAATTATATTTTTTGTCCCAATACGCGTGGCCAAAGGGTGGCAACCGCCACGTTAAAATATGAATAGCGTGGCCTTTGGTATTATATGGTCACGTATATTTGTGTTTTAGCCACATATATTTGGAAAAAAAAGTGGCCAAAGGGTAGTTGAAATCAGATATTTTGTCCCAATACGCATGGCCAAATGGTGGCGACGGCCACATTAAAATATAAAAAGCGTGACCTTTGGTATTATATGATCACGTATATTTGTGTTTTAGCAACATATATTTGGAAAAAAAAAAGTGGCCAAAGGGTTGTTGAAATCAGATAATTTGTCCCAATACGCATGGCTAAATGGTGGCAACGGCCACGTTAAAATATAAAAAGTGTGGCCTTTGGTATCATATGGTCACGTATATTTATGTTTTAGCCACATATATTTGGAAAAAGAAAGTGGCCAAAGGGTAGTTGAAATCAGATATTTTGTCCCAATACGTGTGGCCAAAGGGTGGCAACGGCCACGTTAAAATATCAAAAGTGTGGCCTTTGGTATTATATATTTTCTTAACTACAATTAATTAAACTGCATATTAATTAATATAGAGAAACCTTAAAATCATATTAAAATTAAAAATTAATGTACATACACTAATCAAATGTCGTTCAAAAAATAACATACACTAATCAAAGTTTAATTTGTATAATAATTAATTATAATTTCTTTTCCATGCTCATCAGCTGCTTCTGCTGGATCTGTGTACTTTGTTTTCTGTTTATCAGATCTTGAGTCAGCTAGTTTGTTGTTAAGTACATTTTCGAGATCTTTTTCCGATCATTATTTACCTGGAAAAATGACAAATAAAACCGATCTAGTATATATATATATATATATATATATAGTTAATTAATTATAGCGGATACGATTAACTAATGTAGTAATTACCTGTGGTTGTTCCAGTACTTTTTGAACCGTAGAATGATCAACCGGCTGTGATTTATCTGACTTGTTATTAGAATGAAGGATCATTCGTTTCATCGGCCATGCAATAATATATTTATTTTCAACCTCCGAAAGCGTTGTTTTATCATCTACTGAGAATGGTAAAAATGTTGCACCCTTATTGACCTGATAAACTTTAATTCTACGGCAACCAGGAGGTAATGGACTTCCATGAATCTTCTCATCTTTTTGTTTTGGTAATAATTCAGTCATTCTCACGACATTCATTGGATCCCCCTCCATGTGCAACGTCGCAGTTTCGCACCGCTGATCAGAAATGACATAATAATAATATTAATTATAACATATATATATTAACAATTAATTAATTAAAGTAAAACAATAGAATAAAAAAATTGT
>JBCNJP010011809.1:0-14906 GCA_039602395.1 Deinandra increscens subsp. villosa
GCGTCACAAAGTAGCTCTTCATCTTGAGCACATGACTACTGACCGATTTACCAGTTTCAAGCTTCAAGTCGTGGAGTTCCACAACTAGGTCGAACAATTCGACACCAACTTGTTTTTCATACATCTTTTTCAGCTCTTTGATCATATCACAAGGTGTATGAAATTCGTATTGCTTTTGAAGATCGGGAGTCATACTCGAGATCATCATGCAAGCAACCTCATCGTATCTGCTGTACTCTGCGTTGTAGAACGCTTTCTCTTGCTCAGAAGCATCAGCAGCTGGCTCGGTCGGCCAATGATGTTCAAGGACATCGGTCCTCCGTTCAACTCTAAGGACAATCCTCAGTTGACGGTACCAGTCATTGAAGTTAGATCCATTCAGCTTTTCTCTTTCAAACATTTGACGAAAAGCATGACCAACATTGTTTTGAGGAGGGTTTGTTGCCATCTACAAAACAGATTAAGTTCAAAAATCAGTATTTTCGATAATCTTTTCCTTAATAAATTTAATTACCCAATGTTTAAACACCTTTAAACAATTAAGCTTATTAAGGCTAGGATCCAATTTGACCTGCCATCATTTCATCAGTTGATCTGCTAGAAATGATGCACTCAAAAGGGTAAGTGACGATCACTAATTGTATTCCAAATACAATTCCTAGATTTTATGGGACCTACAACTTGCACCAAGTGATTTGTAGTCATGTTTCATCCCATCTTTTGCCACGGGCCAAGGGTCTCACCGCCTAGCTCGTTTTAAGTCGTCCAGCCAAGAACGCACAAATTGTCCACCATTGTGTACCAATGAGTGGGAATTTGTCATGCAAATGCCATTTTACCATTGTGTACCAATGAGTAAGATGACATCCACAAGTGTCCTTTACAAGGTGGATGGCAAAGACTTAAGTTTGGTTTGGGTCAAAACAATTTTGATGCGTGATCAAAAAGGTTATGTGTGAAGATTCATGCACTTCTTCATCACATAATGTGTTTATAAAATTCTTAGTTTGTCTTCCAAATCAAAAGAGCTCGGTAGCTCCATTTGCAACACACAAAGAAGCGTAGGGGTGAGGTTTGCAACTTTTGCAATTAAAAACCTACCCACTTTAGGGAAGCAGAGCGACCCGACTTATACCTCTCTTAGAGTGTGTTCAAATGGGTGAGCCGGTGTTTCTTTTGACTTTTAGGACACAAATTTTATTTTATAAACAAAATCATATTTCTATAGTTCATTTAGCAAATTTCGATTTTCATAAAACAAATTTGCAGTTAAAACCTTTTATTATGTCACAATTATCAAATAATCACATAATCTTAGGGTTTCTAATTATCTAATATAATTTTAATTTAATCCTCTTTCATTTAAGTAATAACCATGAACAATTTGCATGAAACATCATGGTTTTTACTTCTTTTTAACACTTTAAAATCTTAAAGGTACAACATGTTGTTCATAACAATTATCTAATAACAATAAAAACTTGGATTTATTAATTTTAGATCACAAAAATCAAATTTTAGAGCTAAAATTAAGGGTTTCCGATTCGGCAAGAGGTTTTCGATCCATAACATGGGATTTTTCGATCGGAATCAGGGTTTCCGATCGAGAACCCCACTTTTCGATTAGGCTTTCCGATCGGAAAACGAGGGTTTCCGATCGGGACAAGGCTTTCCGATCGGAAAACAAGGGTTTCCGATCGGGTACTTTTCGATCAGGTCGTAAACAGTTTACGATTAGTGCTCGATCGGAAACAGGTTTACGATCGGGTACTTTTCGATCGAAAAGTAGGGTTTCCGGTCGGAAATCAAGGGTCTCCGCACCGGAATAGGTTTTCCGATCGGAAATCAAGGGTTTCCGATCGGATCGAGAAGTGTTTTTCGATCAGGGACTTTTCGATCGGGTCGAAAAGTCCTATTCCATCGAATTTTTTTCGTTTTTACCAATTGCGAAACCTTTTCCAATTGTAAAACACGATTTTTAAATGAATCGAAAAGCTAGAATCTTGTTTTGGTTACCCCCCTTCCAAGTTTTATTCCCGGTAATTAATTAAAATCATAGGTGGCTCGTGATACCACTGTTGGGTTATATAACTATTATCAAAACACGAGTACGCAGCGGAAAGAAACCTATGAATTAATCTAACTAACCGGATAGAACATGTTTACCTTATGAGCTCGGATTGACTTGATCTCTTGGAGGATTTGATACAAATCCCTCTACGATCGCACACACGACACACCAATGCTATGTGCTAGCAACCGATCACGAACTCCTCTTGATGTAGGCTTGGTCGAACCACACAAGAACCGAAACCCCTAGGGTTTTCCTTGTTGCCGAAATCGAGAGAGAATAGAGAGAGATTAGGGTTTTCTTTTATCTGATAAAAGCAGCAACTAATCCTTAAACCCATAGGCTCTATTTATAGGATTAGAATACTTGATAAACAAGCAAAGGATTTGGATAATCCCTTAACCGAATTCGGCCTAAAGGCTTATCACAAAGCCTCTCCCAATTGTAATCCAATTACAACTCTCTCTAATTACAACTAACACCCCTGTTAACAATTAACTGTCAGTTTTTAACGAAACCTCGTTAAATGTTCGTGATAAATATTAATTAACCATTAATTAATATTAATACATTTGGTGTCGAGACGTGTGACCCCGTAGGCTTAAATAATTTCCGGACATACGCTTACTATTACATGATCATATCCCTACACCCAAATCTCATTTGAACTACGAGGAGTGACATACAAACGTGGATATCATCTGGGCGATGTAATTTATCCCGAATATTCTACAATAGTTAAATCATTTACTTATCCCTAGGTGTGAGACATAAATTCGATGCAGCTGCTCATGATGCCACGATGAAAGATATTGAATGCGCATTTGATCTTTTGAAGTGTAAGTGACATATCATTGAGCATCCGACACTACAATGACATTAAAATAAAATAAAGAACGTGATGTATGCTTGTGTAATTTTACATAATATGATTCTCGAGGAGGATGGAAATGTGATTTGTCAATTTAACGAGGCGGATTTGAATACGACATATGAGTTGCTTCAAGAGGATCAAAAACGAGCTAAACGTAGGGAAATACGAAACTGAGAGATCCATAACCACCTTAAGACTGATTCCATTGAGGATATTTACGAGCGTACGTTGGGGTGGTGGGTTTTTTTTTTCTTTTTGATGTAATATTTTTTTTCTTCTTATTTGTGAGGTAATTTTTTATGTGTTTAATGAATTATTTTTTACAAGTTGCTTATTAGCACGCTTCATGCGCGAGTGCATGTTTTTGCTTCTTGTATGTGAAAGCAATAAGAGGTTGTGTTAGTGAGGGAATTATCATGGTTACCTTGTAGCCATACAAATATTTTCATATGCATATATTATTTTATTATACAAAATATTGTTTTGCGAACACTTACAGGTAGAATTGTTTGCTTGTCTAGGAAAAATATTGTCTTGCAAACATTGCTTGGTTTTCTAACTGAATAGCGTTTATGTCTTGCTAATACAGATAATTAATTGTTGTCTTGTTTCTCTCAGACATTTTAGGGGTGTAACGTATACGGGGTTGATTGCTGATGTCTATATCCTGCTGAGGCACAGTGTCGCTAAAGCTGTAATTTTGAAAAAACACAATTAGAAATCAAAGATTATTCATTTATGTATATATGAAACAATTTCTTGAAATGTGTACCTTAGTGCCATTTCATTGCGATATCAATGCTAGCCTTGATGGCCACCCTTGTTGAGGAGCATGATTGCAACTCAATTTGACCTAATATATATGCCATTATTATAGATGATATTATGTAAAGTTGTATTTTTTGTAAATCAAATAAATAGTGGAATAGTTCTTCCTATGGTCATCAAAACCATAGTCGAACTCATTGTCTTTGAGGTCATGGGGAAGACTCCAGGTGGGCAGTTCTCGTGTTTTGATCTTGCTTCAAGTCTTTCTAGACAAAACCAAAAAAACACAACGCTAATAGAACGGATTTTTTGGTTTCTAGCCAGTCACTCGATTGTCACATCAACCATAGTGATTAGTAAAGGATGAACATGGCGACTCCAAAACGCTATATGGCATGACTCCTTGTCCAAGATTCCTTGTCACTTTTCTTTTTCCTGTTTAGTAGTGTTTACAATTTTCAATTTGTTCATAAATTATATGCCCTTGCTAATCTACAACTTCATATTTACTTGGCTTTTCCATTCTTATTAATTAAAACAAATTTACTCTCTTGTGAACCTATTTAGTTAGCATGCCATTTAAAAGGAATTCCAACAAATTGAACATACCATTAAAAAGAGTGACCTTTGACGCTTTGGTAAACATGTAAAACTCAAGATCTCCTTCAACCATTCATTATATATTTCGGCATCTTTTCTTAGCGTGATGATAGTATATGCAAAGAAATCATTCTCGACATGATTATATAGTAACAAAAGAGAATTATACTTTATCTAGAAAACTATAACAAACAGGTAAGTTGCTTTTGTTCCGTTTTAACATAAAGTTTTTAACTATATAAAGAGTTATTCTTGTTTGTTTGTTAAAGATCCATGTTGAAGGTGTTGTTAGTTTTGCTTAAAGATAAAGTATATTTTCATTGTAACTCATGCATAAATCGATATCAACCTCACCGGTTGTCGTTTAAGTTTTGCTTAAAGATAAAGTATAATTCTATTCTAAAGTAAAGTAACGATAAAGCAAATGAACAATAAAATCTTACCAACCCAAACAGGCAAACACACGTGCAAAAAAACAGCAATTGTATTAATATAATATAAATTGTATTAATATAATATAACGTAAAAAGACTTACAAACTTCGCTGGCGAAACCTTCGGAATCTCAAATACTACACATGCAACCATTAGTAATTGAATCACCAAGTTTCTTAGCCTTTGCAACAAAATTATTAAATAATGTTCAAAGTCGACTTCAAATCATAGAAAAACACCAAAATAAACATACTTTCTTAATAGAACTATACTTTATCTTTAAGCAAAACTTGAACGGTAAACAAAAAATTGTGACTAACATAGTTTGGAATTTGGCGAAATCTTTACCTCAATATCCAAGCATGACGGGCTAGAATTCAGAAGTCAGTGAACTGAAGCTTTCATACTCCAATGGAAAAAAACGGTGAGTCGAGTGGATAACGTAAACTGTATAGATCAACCATTTATAAAAGCAAGTATGGTTAATAAAAGAACTAAAACTTGCACAAAATCAGTAAAAGAATTTAAAATACATCAGTAGTTGAAACGAAATCTGACTGAGATAACTCAATTGGGAAGATCATAAACAAATAACAGTTGCTTAAATAAAGAGTTTACACATTCTACATTTTGAGTAAATATAAAGCAGCTAAAAAAGGGAAAAAAAAACTAGTAAAAAGAAAACCATTAATCACCAACTAAGTAGGATATTCATGTGTTCATCCTTAGTAAGTTAATTAAGGAGGTAAATGAAACCAAATGAAACTAATTAATGAACCATATACATCCATAGATAGCAATTGAAGGAGCAAATTGTAGCAGAAAACATAAACGCTAATCAACTAATCGATAGGCATTTTCTATTATTATCGGCGATAGAATAAAAGGTGTCCATCCACATCCATAGCAAATTTCGATATACTGTCCCCTTAAAATTCAATAATTCCTAATCATAAGGAGAAATATAAAAATTAGTATCAAAGCGGCTCCGCACGCGAGGAACTTTTAAGAATTAGGCCCTGGATTCGATAACATTCACCATTAAAAATAAAATCGTAAGTTAAGTTTTTTTATGAAGAGACTAACCTTTGTCCACAAATTACTTACCACAAACACTGGATTTCATTTTTTTCCTACACGCTTTTGCCTCCCCTGTCGACACTAAAAGGCTACATTAGTATGCAATACACCCTATTTGCACCACATTCACCGATATGCTTACAATTAGAAATCTGAATTTCATCATCATCTTTAACATCCGATGTGATGAAACCGACCGCTGTTCTTGCAAGCCATTGTCCACCTTCGTCAAAGATGGCTAAACACAAAAGTTGAACGACGATTGAACCGAATAGCTCATATCAACCGTGACCCTCAAGCCGTTCACGATCTTCTTGCAGCCGATTATTTTTCTATGGAATCAGATCTACTCCTGTGACGCATTTCACCGAAGACATCATCAGTCACTCTTTTTTAGATTAGCCCATGTTACCCTTAAACTCGTACGCACAGTGAGAAAAAAAATTAGATTTTTAATTTTAATATACATGTGATGCTCGTTTAAAAAATTATACATGTACTACCCTTAAAAAAATTATAGTTCCGCCATGGGTGCATGGATATTATATGGGGGATATAATTTTTCCCAAATATTCTACAATAGTCAAATTATTTACTTGTCCCTAGGGTATGAGACGTAAAAATACACAACTGCTCATGATGCAGCTAGGAAAGATATTGAACATGCGTTTGATCTGTTGAAAGGTAAGTGGCATATCATTGAGCATCTGACACGACAATGACATCAAAATAAAATAAAGAACGTGACGTGTGCTTGTGTAATTTTACACAATATGACTCTCGAGGAGAAGGGAAATGTGATTTGCCAATTTAACGAAGCGGACTTGGATACGTGATGAGTGGTGCCTAGAAACACTTTAGTTGGTAGTAATTCTTTACTAAATGCACCGATTTGGTTACAAGTTAAAGCGTTTTACGATATTATTGGTGTTTAGTATGATATTGAAAAATAAAATACAAGCACGATTACTATTAATTTAAACATGAAGCATAAACGTCTACGAGTCAAACTTCTATATTTTTATGAGTTTTTAACTTATTACCCTATATATACATTTTACAACCTATGGTACAATTTATAAACCATAATGTACAACCCCCTAAAGCACACAATGTACTACTTTCTCTGCCTAATGTACAACCCCCTAAAGCCTTTGGTTTAATAGGTACAGTGGCCTCCTACAGTTACAGTAATTGATCTGCTTTTCTCACATGTCAAGATCGGAACTACAATTCAATAAAGAAAGCATGGGTGCATCTCCTCCTCCTTTACGCAACAAATCTAATCCCTAAATTTCTTCTCTGCTCCTCCTCTAACCTTCTTGGCATTTCTATTCGCTTAATTAGGTCATCTTTGTCGCCGATTGAAGCAGAAAGCCGTAGGCTGTAGCCATCGATTGCCACCACCGACAACCGCTCTCAGGTTCGTTTTAGGGTTTCGGTTGAGTATTTGCTTGGTTGTATCGTCCTTTTGCGTTGATGTATCATCCTTATGTCCATATATACCCAGTTGATTCATCTTGAAATCCTTCGCTCTCCTCCATCGTTTGCACTGTTTGGTAAGTTTTCCTTCAGTTTTCTCGCCATTATTTGTTTTCAGTTGGAGAAATTGGAGAATGCTGTAGTAATTTGGCCGTTTGGTGGTGATTTACGGTCAGGGAAACCCATATGGCTTGCTTATTTGCGTTTTTATTTAATGTATGGTATTGTTCATGAGTAAATTTGTTCGATTTAGTTGCTGTTTAGCCTGTTCGTATGATCTCCCCTGTTTTCAATCTTCTGATTATTATAGCCGCTCTTCCTTTTTTTGGATTTCATGGGTAGGTTTGTTCTGTTCATTTGTTCTAACTGAAACCTAACACACTAACGGACTAAGAATTTGCAGTCATTGTTGTGTTATAACGCAGCATGTGCAGCATCAAGCAACAACAACAAAATATGGTCAGGTCATTTTAAATACCTGTTCTTTTATGTTTTGACTGCTAATTGGGTCAATAGTTCCTGTTTCTCTTATGTTTTGACTGCTAAATGGGTCATTTTAAATTCCTGTTATGTTAGGTTTTATGTTTGTTATGTTGTTAACTCTAAATTGCTCAGAATTATTTACCCATACATAAAGGTCAATTAATTTTGAGTCCCTGAGTAGGTAGGCATATGGCCACGAATAGGACATCAGAAAACTTACCAAGCAATGTAAATGAATTTAACTAATACTGATATCTTATATTATGGACTATTCTTTCATAAAGAAAGTTTGTCAAAAGTATTAACACGGAAGCTATTGAGAATTGGGATTTGGGACTTGACATTACGTTTTAAAAAAAATAGATCTTTAATCTTTTTAAAGTAACAACAGTTATACGAAACTGCTAACAAACAGTGAGGGAGTTGCGTCTTTCCTAGAGAAGACCAGGTTGTATTAAATTTAATATAAGAGATTCACACATATAAAGCCACTCAAACAATGCTAAACTAAATCTCATGTTAAGGCAATTGCAAAAGTATTTCAATTTATATCTAATTCTTTTGACTTCATATAAGAAACTTATTCAACTGAAATATATAAACAATATCAGTTTAGATAACCAGGGAAAGGTACATGAGGTTGGGGAGTATGATGATGAGTATGTAAGACATGAGATTCAGGTTCTACTTTAAAAGAGAAAGCATCTAGCATAGACTTAGTAGGCCTAGGTTTTAGATGGTGGCACTACTTGCTATTGAAGCAAAAAGCCTCTGGTGGAATTAAACAACCATTTTGCATATAATACTCATATGGTATATGCAGTGTACATGCTCGCCTGTGTGTGTATACTAAATATATTATATTTATAAACACAAACCACTTAATTTTTATATTTGTTCCTATTACTTATTCCATTTCTATGCTGTTCAGTTTATGTTCGTTATAATTCTTCATATTTTCTGATTATTACTTATTCCATTTCTATGTGTAGGTATTCTTCAGTTGCTTTTCATAGTTGCTTCGTGTTGCTATTAAATAAGTAAATTGGTAATAACTTGATCCATCATCCATTATGCAACAATATTTGTCAAGCTACTTGACTTTGCGAATATTATGTTGTAGCCTTCAATAACTGGAAAAATAAACCTGTATTCATGTAGGAACATGATAAAGTAGATAAGGAAAAAAAATGCCTTCATCAGCTTCTTAGCTTTTAAAATATATCCTCTTCCAATTCCTGTTTATTACTTTATTACAGTAGTACTAATTCATTCAACTTGGACAATTAACTAAACTATACATATAACTAAAAATCGATCCACAGTAAAACACCTTGGCCCTTCCATAGAGCTAATGCTGGTTTTCAGAGATTAGAAACATATAGCAAAAATTTGAAGGTTCACCAACGATCTTTCTGTGTATATTTGTTTATTTTCTTTTGCCTCTAACTGACTGTTATAGTTTATCATGTGTTTTCCTTTTTAGTGTGAATTATTGTTATGATTTATTCTTTGTTTTGCTTTGCAGGTTGTCTTGGCATATGTTAACTGTCTATGTATCAATTGCTTATTATGTTTGTGGTAGCTAATTGGCCTATCATTGTTACTCTACACATTTGCCGTAATAGCCTACAAATATGAGGTACACATGCCATCTATGCAAATGTTAATATCATTTAGAGGTGTGGATGTGTTTTGGTGAGTAGAATAATCGTCTATGTTTTGGCGTCAGTTTTAGGTGTGTGTTGTTGAGGCTGCTATTAGCATTGTTGAACAAATATTTATGCGGCTGGAGAAAGCAAACATAATGCAAATTGTTTGAATATGTATGTTCTTTTTTAACTTGGAGTTATTAATATGTATGTTTCTTTCTAACTTGCAGTTATTATGTTAATTTTCATTTTATTTTTTAACATGTTCTTGATCCTAAATTGCTTTTGCACTTTGTTTTTGAGAAGGTATTTAAATATTCTTTTCATTATTACTTTGAACTATATCCTCTGTATGTGAATTATTGGTGATGGCTTATGTTAAAAATAAAAAGGTAAGGTGGGTAGGTGGACAATGAAGGAAGGGTGTATTCAACCTGAGCAAAACTCACTCATCTGGTCATTCCATTTTGGTAAGTTTAAAAATTAGAATGTGTGGAGGTCCAAGATATAGATTTTGTAGAGTGGTTTTGCTTGGTTTTTAGTTTGACTTGGTTTGATGTTTGTATAGCCTTCTGTTTATGAAGATGTAGAATAAAATTGGCCCTCATTAATAAAACATTTAGGCTGTTGGTTCCTCGGGTGGGCTGGGTGCTTGAGGAAATGGATGCATAATTAAAATGAGATGTTTTGGGTTTATGAAAGTGTATTGCTAAAGTAGGATTGCTAGAAACGCTTTTGTATATGAAAGGGGAATGTGTGATAAAAATGTTCCTAAGTTTTCGTCTGAACAAGCACACGACAAAGGATTTGCACTGTCACGTAAACGGTCCGACTCCGCTGCGAAGCGCGGGTCGACCCACTTGTCCTTTAAAATAAATGAAGAGTCTTAACTAAATGCATATTTATTTTTTATTTTGTTCTAATATAGTTCTTGTGAAGCAGCAGGAGAACTGGAGGAAGTAGGGGTGTTCATTAGTCGAATCATGCTCGAATAATTTGAAGTTCGATTCGAATAACTTATTCGAATCGAATTCAAATAAATTATTCGAATTCGAATAACGTATTCGAATCGAATTCAAATAAATTATTCGAATTCGAATATCGAGTTATTCGACTCGCATCCTGATTCGAATCAAATAACTTATTCGAATTCGAGTCTGAATATTCTAAACCAATTCGACTCGAATAAGGATTATATATATTTTTTTTTATAATATATTATTATATTATATATATATATATATACAATGAAAATTTGAACATAAATAGTAAACTTTTTCTATTTTATTGTTTGGCCACGATAGTTTGGATGTTTGACAGTTTCTACCCATTAAACTTTTACACTATTTTTTCTTTAACGAAATAGTAAACTTTTAGTTTTCAGAGTTTAGTCACATATGTTTCATATTTTTACGTTTTCTACCCTTTAACTTTTAAAGTTTTTTTTTGTTTTAAGTTTTGTTGTCTTCTACTTTGACCACGAAACTTTTAACTTTTCTACTTTCGTTTTTAGTATACTTTATAGTTTTATACTTTCACCACGAGACTATTAGACTTTTACGTTTTACACCCCTTAACTTTTTAACCCTCTAACTTTTAACGTTTTTTTGTTTGTTTTAAGTTTTGTTGTATTCTACTTTCGCCACGAAGCGTTTAACTTTTCTACTTTCGTTTTTAGTATACTTTTATAGTTTTATACTTTCACCACGAGACTTTTAGACTTTTACGTTTCGGTAGTTTGAATGTTTGACAAATTCTACCCCTTAAACTTTTACACTACTTTTTTTTAACGAAATAGTAATATATTTCATACTTTTACGTTTTCTACCCTCTGATTTTTTATTTTTTTTAAGTTTTGTTGTTTTCTACTTTGGCCACGAAACTTTTAACTTTTCTACTTCCGTTTTTAGTATACATTTATAGTTTTATACTTTCACCACGAGACTTTTAGACCTTTACGTTTTATACTCCTTAACTTTTTAATGCTCTAACTTTTAAAGTTTTTTTTTTCGTTTTGAAGTTTTGTTGTCTTCTACTTTGGCCACGAAACTCTTACCTTTTTTACTTTCATTTTTAGTATACTTTTATAGTTTTATACTTTCACCACGAGACTTTTAGACTTTTACATTTTATACCCCTTAACTTTTTAACTTTCGTTCAGCATACAAATTCAACCCCGCAGCAACGCGCGGGGTGGTAAACATCTCGTTATTATATATAATATAAGGTTTTATTATGGGTCAAAGTCCAAACTATTGGCCTATATAATTCCTAATATTGCCATTCAATCCAGTCCATTTCCACACTATCCGTTATATTGTGATAAAAATCATAACCTAAATCCTAATTTCTTCTTTTGAACGATATTCTTACCCTAGTACTAAGGCAGCCGCATCAACTCATCTACATCCCGTTCCTAGCGCCACTGTTCTTACACTAGTCATAATAGGTCAAACCTTCAAATCAATTCATAGCTAATCGGTTCATCCCTAGTCGCATCACGTTTTCACGTCTTTGAATCACTTCATCACTAATCTAGGAAATAGTCAACTTCTTCGAATCACTTCATCACTAATAATATATTCACGTCCTCGTTAGTATAATCAATGTCTTCGTTGTTCAAGCACTTCATCGGTGCATCCCGAATGGATTATTGAGATGCTAAGTAACATGTATAAAGTTACTAGATATTAGAAATATTTTTTTTTTACTAATTTGGTTTATTCGAATGGATTCGAATTAAGCTCATTTGAATTTAAGTCGAATTCGAATCCAATCTTAAAATTTTCAAATTTGAATAACTCGATTCGAATAGCTCGAATAACCCGAATTCAACTGGATGAACACCACTAGAAGAAATACAACAACCTTCTTGGTTGCTTGGCTGGTGCACACAAATCAAGACAGCAAAATTTCTTTTATTGCTATTACTTTTTAGCCAAATGAGAGACCAGATTAGTTTTTTTTTGGTTCATTGTTAATTTCAACTAAGGTGTTCAAATATGTTGGTTGATTACTTGTGATGAATAATCTTGTAGTGGGACCATATGAATTGTTTATTTTGATGATTGGCTAAATTTTATGTGATTATACCCGTGTGTAGGGCTTTATCAATTTCTTGATTGCTATTGATTGTTTTAGTATCATAGGATCGGTTTAATTGGTAAATCGAGTCTGGTTTAGTCTACGTAAAAGATTCACACGTCACAACCCTTAATCGTGAATGAATCTGTTAACTCGCACGTTATAACCACTTAAGTTAGAACTTGGGTTATTACTGACTACTCCTTCGCATCGTCCCCATTAAGGACGTCTTAGTTAAGCAGTTAAGAACAATTCAGTTTTTTGTATTCGATGTTTAAACGGGGATTGGCACAACGTAGAGGTGCACATATCTATTTTTTCAACGAACCGGTTCCAGTTCTGGTCAAAGATAGTAAAACCGGTTCTACCCTAAAACCGGTTCGGTTCGGAACCGATTCTGGCTCGAAAAATCAGGAACCACTAGGACCGGTTCTGATTCGGTTCTTGACCGGTTCCAGTAAAACCAGTTAAAAAACTGGTTCTGAAAAAACCGGTACCTGCACATAAGAATGGAGATGTGATATTTTTTTTGGAACTTCTATGTTTTTTTTTTCCTTTTAACAACATAAAACCAACAATGTTACTAGTAAACTAAATAAAACATACGATTATGTTACGATTCGGAAACTGTTTTGGTAAAAAAAATGCAAAGGCAATTAAGTGATCAAATCTTGATTATGAGGTAGAGTGTATGATCAATTTGGTGATAACAAAGATGAATGTGAACGGTGACACAAGGATTTAGCGAGGGAAAAATTCGGGATCCTATGAGTATCCTCAAGGATCCTGGCAAAAAATCCTCGGGCGCAGGCAAAATAGCCTGCTCCAATTTGTTGATAAGAAAAATGTGAGTACAATTGATCGAGCTTGATTGCTAAGTGTTATAATAGTTTGCAGAGCATGCTATGTGTGTGTGATTTCCTATGCTCCTTTAAATAACAAAACGGATACAACAAACTACCCTAGTTTGTGACATCCTCACAAGGGATGATTCACCTTGGTTTGCCATGCCGTTCGTTCGAGATCGTAAACGAGAGTAATATTTACTTTTTGAGAGAGTTTTTAAATGCTGTAATCAACCCAAAACATGACACTAATATTTATACTAAGCTAGAAGGTCATTGGAGGGCCAGAAATTACAAGAAAACGGTCAAAAATTGAGTCTGACGGCTACAAAACGGCTAGTAAACCTCCTCGTAGGAACCGGTTCTTGGACCAGTTCCTGGGATCAGTTATTGAAAAACCGATTCTCCTCGATTCCAAGCCTGAAAAGTAAGAACGGGTTTAAAATCGGCGGTTCTTTTCAGCTCCGAACCGGTCCCGGTCCAGTTATCACCTTTACCGCAACGCCGCGGTCCGGCTTTGAACCTAGTTACGGTAAAAAAGAAATGAGCCCCATACGGAGGTAGGGCTGTTCACGATCCGAACCGAACCGAACGGACCTTTGCTCGTGTTTGGTTCGTTTACAAACCGAACCGAACCGAACCGAGCATTTTTTCAACCGATCCAAAATCGAACGAGCGACTTTCGATCCGAATATTTTTCGAGCGATCACCGAACAAATTTCGAGCGTCGCAGAACAAAATGGAAAGCGACGTGAGTGGTGATCTGACATAACATTTTCATCCATGTTTCCAATTTTAACACATTTTGTCCAATAACTAACACACTAGTCTTGTTTGTATTTTATTAGACTAACTAACACTAATATGAACTAATATAATTATAATGAATGCACTCTATATTTTTTTACCATTTTTCCTTTGTACATGTCCTCGATGTCTACAAAATTTGGATGTGTTTCAGAACTATTTTTTCGCATTCCCTTTCTAGTTGCATTAACATCTTTACTTAAGTTTTCCTCATTTTTTACTTCATCACCTAACTCAAAACTCTCTCCATCACTTAATTCAACATGAGAAGTCTCGATACATTGGATTCTTTGTGAAAAGACATTCTATATAAGAAAGAATTATACAAAGATTAATAAAAACAATGACAATGGAGGAGGCTAGAGAGAATGGAAGCTACAAAGATGATAAACTAACATAATAAACTTACATCCAAAGTCAAATATTAAGTGCAAAGAATTTTTGGAATAATGGAAAATCTTAATTCAAATCCTAATTCCTTACATAACAAAATTAAAATTGATAAAATAAATAATAAAAATATATAAAATAAATAACTAAATGTATATATATAAATTCGAGCGAGCATCGAGCGAGCGCACCTATGCTCATACTTGGTTCGTTTTACAAATCGAACCGAGCCGCTCGGTTCGTTTTTAAAGCGAGCGACAATCGAACGAGCATTTTCCGAATATTTTTTAAGCGAGTTCGAACGAGTTTCGAGTTTCGAACTTTTTGAACAGCCCT
>JBCNJP010011810.1:0-14901 GCA_039602395.1 Deinandra increscens subsp. villosa
CAATAACTGTCAGCATCCGGCTTCTGGTTTTTCGCAAGATTGTCCGATTTCAGGATTTTTGCACCATTTTCACTAGGAAACTATATTTGACGGTTCGACTCTCCGTATCTGATTTTTTGCTTCCGCATCGGATGTTTTCTGAGGGATCTAGAGAAAAGGGAAATTATTATGGAACTGGATTATTGGGTCGATTATCAGAAGTTGGAGCATTTTCAGTGTTTGATTGGTTTATGTGATTCGGTTTGTTGCGGTTTTGACTCCGATCTTCAGCATTCTTAATATTATACCCGACCGTATGAACCGAGTGAACTGCATCACTTGGCTCTCAACCGGTGAAACAAGAACAGAAGAAGCTTATCCAGAGGGGAAATTTCTACACCAGATTGTCTCGGGTTTATCAGTTTCTCATTGAAGATGTATAACAGAGCGGTTCTGCAGCAGTTGAACAGATTTGAAAGCATCAGTCAAGCGGGAATATGTTGGAACAAAATCTATATGACTGACGCCATCAAATCTATTTACCCAAGCATTCGGCTGAAGAATCCATCTTGAATTGATTCAGAGACGCGGGTTGTGATGATCGAGGCTTGTGAGTTTGGACCGAGGACATTTTCTGGAAAAGTCAACCGTTCGGGTCAACAGTCAATGTAAAAGTCAACGGAAGATCGATTCGAGCGAGTCAAACTTCGGATTAACTAAATCAAATTTGATTTAATTAATATTTATGTTATCTGTTTTATTTGTATTTAGCTCATTTGTATTTGTGTTTGCTAGTTAGTGGGCTAGTGAGCACATAGGCTCCCTATATATAGGGCTGATGTGCTCAATTAGAAAAAGATGATTCATTTAGAAATGATGATCTTGAGTGATGTGAGCTATCATTTCTAGAGAGAGAGTCGCATCTTGGGTTTGAGCTCAACCCAAGATAACCATGGCAGATTCATGAGGGTTATGATGTTTTTGTTGTGATTTCTTGATTGTAATCATTCGACTTTATCATCATATTTTGTGTTTATTCCTTGATTCTCATCATCCAGTCTCCGCATCTAATATTCGTTCTCGCTCAACATCGAGATTCTTGATGTGAAATCGATCCTTACAAACACAACTAATGGTCATCATGGTACTACAATCTAATGTGAATTTCTAGGAGTTGGGGAGATTGAATATGCTGGGGTTAGATCGCAGAGAGAGAAACATTGGATCCTTAAAAGTTCTTTTTATTTTGCATCTTGGTGTGTGGAAAGGGGCCTTCGGCTGGGACTGGTTGGGTCTGCTGCATATCCTGGTGAGTTTTGGGGTGTGGGATGGGTTTTGGTTTGGTACACATTGCACACATTATGCACTTTCCTTGCTGAGTATTGAGAGTAGATATGGTGATGTAGGCGGGGATGGTATTTGCTTGGTTTGGGACTCCGTATATGTCACACCCCCAAATAACCACTAACGGAGTTTATACCGTTAAGGGGTGCGGCTAGACCAGGATCCACAACCATTAGTTACAAATACTAAATGAATCAGAGTTAGTTCAAAAATCAGCTATAAAGTAAAGTCTCAAATACAAACGCAGCGGAATAAAATATTGTCTTAGCACTAACCGCGTGCTTTACAAATTCTTTGTTTAAAATTCCCAATTAAGTTTAACAGAAATAAAATTGTCTTCACGTGCCATGCCAACCTGCTCCGGAATACTCCTTAGCGATCTGCAAAAGTTTAAACCACGCAAGTGTCAACCTAACGGTTGGTGAGTTCACAGTGGGCTTGTCATGCATTGGCCCGGTCTCATAATCATAATTTGTATCAAGGTATACTTACATAGTATTTGTTTGTGAAAAGCAATGCTAAATGTTATGTCTTAGTTTATAAAGGAATTGTCCGTGACCTACGTCATCGGGTATGAACTAGTTTTGTAAAGTTAAAGTGCTCAACCGATATCGCGGGTAGCTAATCCGTTGTTCCATGCACTAAGGAAGTTTGCACCAAAGCTGACTATAATTTATTGTAGTGGCCGTGCCATCTAGTACTGCGGACCTACGTCATCGCGGTTTTGCCTCCACCGTGTCCTCTCGGGATCACAGTCAAATAGGCTGATATTGTACCTCCGTGCACTCCCCGTGCCACGGGGCGGAGTTTGTCAAACTCCAGTAGATCTACCCAACATCCCCTCGCTTTACAATTAATGGTACAATTAGTTGAGGACTTTTAAGTTTTCAAGGCATCCTTAGAAATCATGTGATATCTTGTGGTTTAGACTTTAACCTACACTAGCCATATTAAAACGGTTTACTGGATTCTCATGAATCTCAAAAGTGTTTTTGGTTTCGTTTTAGAAATCGTTGTTTTGGTAATTCGCAAGTGCTTCCCATAAAGCACTTCAAGTTCTTTCAAGTGGGTGCCGAGCACTCCAGGTTTACAAATTTATCAGGGAGGTGCCTAGCACTCTCGAGTTGTCAGCATTGTTTTACTTTTAGGTATTCGGTGTGACCCAAACGGGTTCACGGTAATCGGGTTAGTGACACTCACCTTTGGTTGCACTGCTACACTTGCTAACAATCCAAGTTTGCTTATCGAAGACCTATGAACACGTTTAGGTCTTAAGTATTAGTTTTGTGTCTAATCTTTACTTAACGTCACTATGGCCCATAACATAGCACGTTGGAACTATGACTCGACATACAGACACACGAAACCGATGGTTGATCATAAACAAGGGTTCATGTATATCAGAAATCAAAGCATTTATCATCATGGCATAATCATGTAAGTCATGGCATAACGTTCAAGCAAATTGCACAAGTTTGGATTCTAGTCTCAGTTTCGCTAGCAGTTTCGCTAGACAGTTTCGCTGTGTGCACGGGCAGCACTTTCGCTAGGCAATACCCGATGACACAGTTTCGCTAGGATAGTTTCGCTCGAAACTGTTGGCACAGTTTCGCTAGCCTAGTTTCGCCCAAAACTGGTTTGAACTTTCGTTCAGGGAATTTCGCTCGGTAGATTCGCTCGAGCTGGTCTGGTTGGTTTACCCGGCGACACTGCAGTTTCGTTGCATAGTGTCGCTGGAAGGAGATATACATAGTTTCGCTGGACAGTTTCGCCCAGAGAACACGACAGTTTCGCTGGTCGCGAAAAACATACGGATCAGCCTAAAAATCAACCTAACAGCTTCCATTTTACATGCAATTCATTGTTTAGCATACATAGGCATTTACCAACACAAATCAGTAAGCTTTAACACCTTAAACATGCATTTTATCATCAAATCACCCAAAATACATTTAAACCCTAAAATGACTAAAATGGCTTAGATCTTTATCATGGATGAATTTTGCACGTAAAGTTAGCAACTTTATGATATATCTAGCATGTATACACATCATATCAGAAGATCTAACAGATTCATGAAGATTGGGGCATGCTTTATGAAGAAAACATATAGAAAAGTGCATATAATAGTTTTTGGGACTTACGATTCGATCTAGGGTCTGAATGGATGAGATGAGATGATGGTGGTCTCTTGGTGATTCACAACTGACCAGCTTTCTCAAGAGAGCAGATGGAGAGTGGTGTGTGTTTTGTGTAAAAGAGGCAAATGGTATAAACTAGGGTTTATTAGGATTATTTATATCAGGAGCTAGTTTCGCTGGCAGTTTCGCTGGTCGGCGAAACTGGCTCGGATTATGAGTAAATCAGGCAGTTTAGCAAACTACCGGGCGACACTACAGTTTCGCTTGGTAGTTTCGCTGGAACCCTAAAACATACATATTTGTCACATAATCAAGGATTTACAATTTGTCATGCTATTCGTAATGTTAAATCATGCATTTAAATCACATTGCACATAATGACAACAATAAATGAACACATAGCACATATGGGCGGGTTCGATGATCAACCAAAGGACGTGGACGTATTCGGCCTAGTTAAGCATTAGTTACTAAGTTAACACTTATAACGTAACTAACGGAATTGTCTAACGGAAGTAAACCTTGAAATTCTCGGATGTCACAGTATATAATGCTGAGGACTTTATAATATGTTAGATAGTCATCTGGCAACCTTGGTTGCTTCCTTGTTTCATATTTGTCTCTATTGTGTCATATTTTTTATTTTTATATGCTTTGTTGGTTATTTGGTTCATATTTGGATCAGTAATCGATCTATCTTGATGATTTGGTGGCTAGGTAGTTGGTGGTATCTTATATGAACCTGCCTTGGAGAGATAAGGTTGGATCATATCGGGTCTTATAGGACGACTTTTTCCACCCTAAAATTTAATATTTTTAGTACCATTCTCCGGTATGAAAAACTTGGTTCAACATTGATGAGTCAGCCTTTTGTTTTACCTTATTTGAGTCTTTGTGTCAGTTTGGGTTCATTTCATGGGTTGGGAAGGGTGATATGCTTCCTTTGGGTTTGTTACATAAAGTAAAGGAGTTTGGCTTTGGAGCTTTATGTAGTAGTCTATTTATTCCCATTGGATGCATGGATGGGAGTGAGATTGGTGTTGTTTGGTGTGGAATTGTTATATGTTGGGGTGTGCATTCTAGTTATATGGGGTTAACTGGAGGCTAGCTTATAGACCCCTGGTGTAATGACCTTCATAAGTGGATTCTGAAGAACAATGTTTGAGTTGGGTCTATACATATCTTGGGGGTGGATGGAAGCTGTTATGGTCCTGGAGTCTTTGCTGTTTGGCTTTGTAATAGTGGCAATCTGCTGTGCAGCAAACTGTTTGTTAAAATACATCAAACTTTTAATAAGTTGCTGGTGCTGGTAACTGCTAGTAAATTCATGAGAATGGTCTTGGAATATATGCTTTATGAAACTGTTAATTATACGGTGATGTTGGTAAATGATGCTAACAAGCTCAAGATATTCAGAAAGATAGTTAAGGGTTAGTATGTTTCTTTTTACACAATTGATCTGATCTGGATTAGTGGCTTTGCTGATACGATGCTGATGCAATGGTTTTGAGGGAGGAAATTAGTTCTGTCTTCCAGCAGGCCATTGGGTATGTAATTATTTTTGGGAATTAATTTTACATGATGCTTCTGTCACCATAATGTTTAGGCCCAGGTTAGCACTGAAGCTTCGCATTCAGCATATCAAGTTGGCGGATGAAAATGTTATGCCAGTTTTAAAAGTTTTAAAGTGGAAAAATGAGGTCATTAAATTTGAAAAACAGTTCTGATCAATTATCCTATTGGGTCATAATTTGCTTAGGGTGTTATATTTGAGTGTTGACAATAGATGGCGGGTCAAACGGATAATAGAATCGTGCGGTTTTACTACTGCTTATTTTATTTTTGGTGGTGGCAATCTGTTAACTACTGCAGTGGTTCGGTTGTCTTGGCAGCTGTTTCTGGTCCCT
Source organism: Deinandra increscens subsp. villosa (assembly GCA_039602395.1). Lineage (NCBI taxonomy): Eukaryota > Viridiplantae > Streptophyta > Magnoliopsida > Asterales > Asteraceae > Deinandra > Deinandra increscens. Next base: position 5,372 of record JBCNJP010011810.1, read on the forward strand.
GATTACATTCGGTGGTCGGCTAGTTTATATATAAAAGTGACCTTGGTTTTATAACAGATTGGTGTATTCAGTGGGATTGAATGCTCGGTTAAATTTCCATATTTAGTGGTACTTGGAATAGTCATGGAATGTACATTAAAATGGCTATTATGAATCCTAGTTGCTACAATTGTGTTTGGCAATTTGATCTTGTTGGGTTATTGGGCATATATGGAATCCGTGACTATTATGATGAAAACAACATGGGTTGAGGTTGAATTTGATGGATGTTGGTTGGTATTTGAGATCTATAGTATTTCTTGTATTTATCTTAAGACTTATGGGTTCTCTACTATAGGTCGTGTCTTGGTTCCAATTTGTATGGTTTTTAGGGATAGTCATAACTTCTTTTGGGTTGGGCTTATTAGCCTTAACCCTTGGCCGGATTGATTTTTTTTGTGTGGGTTTTTTGCCTTCCCTTGGGTTTGTCTTGGGTTGGCATTAAACCTTTTTTTGCGTGTATTCTTTATTCTTTCTAATAATTGTTTGCCGGGGTACTGTTCCCCTTTCCAACAAACAAAAACTTGACCCTAACTAGTCCTAATTGACCATAACTGGTCCTAATTGATACCAATTGACACTAATTAGGCCTATTTGACCCTCAGTGGGCCGAACAGGACCTAATTGACACTAGTTGGGCCTAATTGACACCAATTGACCCTAATTGGACCTAATTGACCTTAACTGGACCTAATTAACCCTAACTGGTCCTAAGTGGACCTAATTGACCCTAATTGGACCTAATTGACCTTTTGACCCTCGTTATGATCCTAATTGACCCTAATTTACTTCATTTGTTTTTTTTAACTTATACAGTAATGTCACCGTTTTTTTGTACCTGCGTGATCCCGTCAACAACGCACGAGGGTTGTAAGTTCGTTTTTGGAAGACCCGACCACGTTAAGACATTTAATTATTTATGTTTATGTTTGGTTTAGTTATGTGTAGTTTAAATTATTTTTATTCATGTTAATTAATATACATATTGTTTCTTTCATTAAATTTGCAAACCATGTTTAAAATACACATTGTTACAATAATTCAAGCTTTTAGTATGTCTAAAGCCAATTAGGCAGGTTTAATTCGCTGCATTTGAACGCTTCCACCATTTTAAACGTTTTCACCTAAATTTTCAAATTTCCCGCCATTTACTCAAATTTTACCCAAAATTTCAAACCTAATCTAGTTATTGAGTCTTAATCCGATACTTTTCCCCCTCACTTTCATCGAAAATTTCCAATTCAACGTCTCCAGCCTCACTATCATCGAATATATCTTTTCTCAACCCTCTCATTCTCATCTTGCATAATCGATTCATCATTAATTTCAACTTATGGACGTTGACTGCCGAATAGTGACGCAAGCAGGAGCTTCAACAGATCATCAATATGACAGCGCTAGCGATTCATCAGACTTCCCATGCTTTTTGGCGGACCAATCTGACCAGAAATTGGTAAGTGTCAATTTATTCCATCTCATTAGTTTCAATCTGTTGTGTTCGTTTATTATTAATATAGATTTAATTTATGATCCCTTTATTGTTGAAAAATTATGGTTACAGATCGATAAAAATTTCGTTTGATAACACATTTACAATTGCTGAAATCCTCAATGTTTTCCATCCAGAATAGAAGAATGTTTAGGTCAAGTTCACGTTTGCATCTGCTACATTTTGGGAACTTCATCCCATTCATTTTCTGCTTTATTATTTATCTACTTTGTTACATGTTTGTAGGATCATGTTAGAAGAGTACAAAATAAACAAATTTCAATTGTTGATATCCCCTATAGTTTCTTGGTTTTTCCATCCAGAATAGAAGAATGTTTAGGTCAAGTTCACGTTTGCTTCTGCTACATTTTGGGAACTTCATCCCATTCATTTTCTACTTCATTATTTATCTACTTTGTTACATGTTTGTAGGAGCATCTTAGAAGAGCACAAAATAAACAAATTGCAACTGTTGATATTCCCTATAGTTTCTTGGTTTTTCCATCTAGAATAGAAGAATGTTTAGGTCAAGTCCACGTTTGAATCTGCTACATTTTGGGAACTTCATCTCATTCATTTTCTGGTTTTTTATTTATCCACTCTGTTACATGTTTGTAGGAGCATGTTAGAAGTGTACAAAATAAACAAATCGTAATTGTTGATATCCCCTATAGCTTCTTGCTTTTTCATTCCAGAATAGAAGAATGTTTAGGTCAAGTTCACTGGCTCAGGTATGTGTTTTATTTTGAAATTTCACAATGGAAATTCAGGTCAGTTCTTCTCACTTAATTTACTTATTCCCCTTATATGTTTTGCTTTCGTCATTTAGTTGCTGATATTAATTACATGTTACGTTTCATTTTTATAATTGTTATTTAATGTTTTGAATTCGCTAAGATCTATGTTTTGCAAGACGGATTGCCTAAAATCCAGGGTATCCTAGGATTCAGGGTACTCAAGATGCAGGATGATCGGAAATTCAAGGCATACGAAGCGAAGAATACTCAAGGTACTCCAAGTCAACTGCAACAAACGTATTTCTCCTAAGTATTGGGATTGGCCATCTCACTTCCGTATGGGTAAATTTTAAACCCATTCCTAAGTGTTTTGGCTAAAAATTACTTAAGTTAAATTAGCAAAGTTTGAACCAAATATGAATGTGAGGTTAGGTGTCTAAAATTCGAATATGAAAATAGTTTGAAATAATCCTGGGACAACAACAGAATTCCAGGGACAAATAACTAAAATCTTTAATCAAAAATAAGGTTTGCTTATGAAATCCGTTAAGAAGCTTAGCAACACAAATGTAACCTGAAATGCAAGTAGGAACACCGAGATTTTGACTAGGGAAAAGCCCTTAGCCCTTAGATGTCTCTAAGGCGCCGCCGGCATAAAAACCCCGGGTAGCGATAACACACGCTACCAATTTATTGATCACTGAAAATGTTGATTACAATGAGTTCGCAGAGAAATTAGTACGAGAATACAATGAGTAAAGCTCGAATGAATCAAAAACTAAGTCTAAGTGTCCTATATATACTCCGAGAGCTTCAATGACTCGTCCGATATTCCAGGGATCTTCAACAACTCGTCCGATATTCCAGGGATCCTCTCTTCAACGTCTCTTTCAGTTGGTTGACCGAGTTTCCAGCTAACTGACTTTGACCACGTGCTAAATGAGTCTCTAGCTTCTTTTATTCGACCGTTGGGAGACTTCGTCAATCTGTCCTCACTTAGATAAAGGTACAAAATACGTTAGTAACGATGCCCTAGCATGACAGGGTCATTTCCACATGCTGGGTCATCTATAAAACAAGGGTAACCCTGGATTATGCACATTTTCTATCATATTAAAATAGAATAAAATGAATATAAATTTCCCTGAATTAAGTCGACATCCTGGGCCATCACTTTACTATGGACACATTCAGGGTCATTTGAACGTTACCTGCCAAATTCTGGGTCATACAATTCCTGGGTCACTCCTGCCCTTGGCCTTTACCTGCGCCTTGGATTATCAGTCGAGAATTCAGGGTATAACAATTGCCCCCAAATTTTCGCGAGTTGTGGATAGAATTTACAGCTGTGAAAATTTCAAATTTTGGGTCACATCGCCCCTTGCTTCAATCGTGTCCGTTAATTTCGCATCCATGATGCCACGTCCCGAGCGACCTCCCATCACCTCTGTAACTTCTTATTTTCTTTAAATACTACCCTTAACCTCTCCTTTTCTTTTCACACAAATCTTCTTCGAGAGCAAAGGGTTTTCCTCCGACGTTTCCAGCTTCCGATTTTCTTCATTCAGGTAAACTTCTTCTTCCCACTTTTCCCATTATTCCCCGATCATGACCCGTAAGAAAATACGAGCGGAGACAACGGCTGAGGAGACTGGAATCGAGGATTTCCTCGATCAGTTTTATTTGCAGAGCCGAGCGCTCGAAGCTTGCACTTTTACCGACGACGACATCGCTGCATTGTTGTCGTCGGGCCTTTTCCCCGAATCCACTGAGATCAGACCCTTCGACAAAAGGGTTCGATCGGATTTCTGTTCTGAGACCTGGGTCTGCTTTCCTTTTACCCCTTTCTCTATGGGGCTATCCTACCCTTTCACCGGCCTTCTGGCCGAGTTCTTCAAGGCTACTGGTCTTGCATTTGCCCAAACCCTTCCTAATGTTTGGAGAATTCTGGGTTCCATCGATCGTCTCAACAATGAATTTGACTCCCTGGTCGGGCTGTCTGAACTGGCCCTGGGTTATGAGCTCAAATCCCACGGTAACAACCGATTCTTGTTCAAAGCCTTGAACAAAGAAATTCAGATGATTCCTCGGGCTTCGCTTCACGAGGAATGGAAAGGGAAATTTTTCTTTGTGAGGAGGTCAACTATTCCAGGGGGGGTGAGCCTTCCAATTAGGTGGAGAGTAGACGGTAGGTCTTTACCTGCATTAGGGATTAGGATTTTATCTTATTCAAATACTGACCTTGGATTTTTGTTCTGCAGTTCCCAGCTTAAGCTCCATTGGACCTGCAAATCCTGGAGTGTTCGAGAGATTTGAAGCTTTCCTCAGCATCAACGAAGTGGACCGAGAATTCAGGACGGACCCCCACCAAGCTGCTTCATCTACCTCCCACAGCATGTCAAGTTGTAAGTATCTTGGTACTCTGCTTTTTAGACCTAGGATTTTCTCTGGATTCTGCTAACTTTTTATGCTTTTTGTTTCTTAGCTGCTGCTGCTATGAACCTTGAAGAAGTGGATCTGGACGCCTATTTGCTGAGTGATGATGACTTCCAAGTCCTGGCCACGGTAAAATCCGAGCCTCCATCAGTTCCCAAAGCTCCTCCCTCCAAGACCTCGGGCACCAAGCGCAAAACCAGGGCCACCAGCTCCGCCATATCACTGCAGCCCCTGGAGAACATGGACGCCGCTGGGCTACTTTCACATGCTGAGGCTACCTCTCGCCAAGTAAGTAAATCCTAGGTACCCCTGAATTTTCCTGCATAGTTAATCCATTCAGAGTTTAATTTGTTAATTAACTTACCTTTGTTTGCAGATTGCTGGGCGATTCTTTGAGTTGATCCAGGCCGCTGAGAGGCGTGCCCAGGATGCTGAATCCTTAGCTAGGAAGGAGGTCGCCACCCTGAAGAAGGAACTGAGCTTGAACAAGATTGTTGCTGATAAGAACCTGGGGCTGGTGCAGGCGCTGGAGAAGAGGGCTGTTGAGGTGCGGTCTGAGCACGAGGCTGCGCTGGTTGCGAAGGGTGATGAGGGTAGGTTGATAGCTCGCATCTCGCTCCTCCAGTGCAGGCTGAAGATGGCGAAAGAGGCCAGGGACTTGGGGTTTCAGAACCCCAATTGGGATGTGTCCGACTGGGCAAACAAACTGCGCAACTTAGGCGCCACCATCCCTGCAGGGTGTGACCCTGAAACCGGCCCTGGATCCAGCAAAAGCACCCCATCCAAGGGCTCCACTGGTCACGCCATGGACATCGACCAGCCCAAGGGAGGAGAGCAGCCGGCCCAGGACCCGAAGGCAGCAGAGAAGGCAGCGGAGGAGAAGGAAGCGAAGGGGACGACCCAGGATGATGCTTGAAGGTTGTTGGTCGTCTTTTTCCTGTTTTTATGTTTGTTCTTGAAGACAATTTTAATTTCTTGTTTGTGATGGTATACCGGATGATGTTTCCCGGTTTATTTTGTTTAAGACAATATCCCACCCCTGGATGTGATATCCAGGGTCTTTTGACATGCCCCAGCCTGGGATGTCCGGAGCTTTTCCGGGCCCAGGTTGGGTTTTATGAATATATATAACTGCTTTAGTTACATACCTGTGTTTGAAATATTTGATTGATATTTGTCAATGTATGAAATGGTTCTAGGGTTTACCTTAGTAATCCTGGGTTGCCCCCAAGATTCTAGGATTCCTCGTAGCTTTAGCAGGCTCGTGAATGCTTCCTGTAACCGGAACACATCAATCAGAATTAACTAGACAAGGAGTTAATTTTCTTAGGCTTTGACCGTTATGACCCTGGATTAGATTAATAATCCTGGGTCACTAGGTAATCTTTGAATTGTTTCTGGGGTTAAGCCCGATGACAATTTTAGAATTATTTCTGGGGTCAAGCCCTTAAATACTGGGGTCAAACCCGGTGCCGTACTGGCGAACTGGGGTCAAGCCCGGTGCCGTACTGGCGAATTCTAGGGACCACCTCAAGCCGTACTGGCGAACTAGGGTATTGCCTCGGGTGTCTTAAGTTGGTACGTTAGCACCAATCCGTCTTTAAAACGCGTTAATCGTTTTAAACCTTGAGAGATCCGCATATGTCCCCGGATTGCAAGGTTTCCACCAATGCTATTAACACGGATGATCTCACAATCCCAGGGTTTCATACTTGGATCACGTGCGTCTCGGGCGAGGCAAAAATTGCCAACGTGCGCTCCAGGCGAGGCGTGATAGCCCATATTCGGATGAAGGACGTATGATCCTTAAACCTTAGTGTTATACCCTGAATTCTCGACTGATAATCCAAGGCGCAGGTAAAGGCCAAGGGCAGGAGTGACCCAGGAATTGTATGACCCAGAATTTGGCAAGTAACGTTCAAATGACCCTGAATGTGTCCATAGTAAAGTGATGGCCCAGGATGTCGACTTAATTCAGGAAAATCTATATTCATTTTATTCTATTTTAATATGATAGAAAATGTGCATAATCCAGGGTTACCCTTGTTTTATAGATGACCCAGCATGTGGAAATGACCCTGCATGCTAGGGCATCGTTACTAACGTATTTTGTACCTTTATCTAAGTGAGGACAGATTGACGAAGTCTCCCAACGGTCGAATAAAAGAAGCTAGAGACTCATTTAGCACGTGGTCAAAGTCAGTTAGCTGGAAACTCGGTCAACCAACTGAAAGAGACGTTGAAAAGAGGATCCCTGGAATATCGGACGAGTTGTTGAAGATACCTGGAATATCGGACGAGTCATTGAAACTCTCGGAGTATATATAGGACACTTAGACTTACGTTTTTGAGTTCATTCGAGCTTTACTCATTGTATTCTCGTACTAATTTCTCTGCGAACTCATTGTAATCAACACTTTTCAGTGATCAATAAATTGGTAGCGTGTGTTATCGCTACCCGGGGTTTTTATGCCGGCGGCGCCTTAGAGACATCTAAGGGCTAAGGGCTTTTCCCTAGTCAAAATCTCGGTGTTCCTACTTGCATTTCAGGTTACATTTGTGTTGCTAAGCTTCTTAAAGGATTTCATAAGCAAACCTTATTTTTGATTAAAGATTTTAGTTATTTGTCCCTGGAATTCTGTTGTTGTCCCAGGATTATTTCAAACTATTTTCATATTCGAATTTTAGACACCTAACCTCACATTCATATTTGGTTCAAACTTTGCTAATTCAACTTAAGTAATATTTAGCCAAAACACTTAGGAATGGGTTTAAAATTTACCCATACGGAAGTGAGATGGCCAATCCCAATACTTAGGAGAAATACGTTTGTTGCAGTTGACTTGGAGTACCTTGAGTATTCTTCGCTTCGTATGCCTTGAATTTCCGATCATCCTGCATCTTGAGTACCCTGAATCCTGGGATACCCTGGATTTTAGGCAATCCGTCTTGCAAAAAATAGATCTTAGCGAATTCAAAACATTAAATAACAATTTTAAAAATGAAACGTAACATGTAATTAATATCAGCAACTAAATGACGAAAGCAAAACATATAAGGGGAATAAGTAAATTAAGTGAGAAGAACTGACCTGAATTTCCATTGTGAAATTTCAAAATAAAACACATACCTGAGCCAGTGAATCCTGGGACAGAAGGCCTTACATGAAATATGCTTTGAGGTGTATCGCATTCCAAGGTCTTGGCAATAGGTCTCCTTCCATACTAGCCAGCCAGTATGCCCCCTTACCAGCTTCGGAATCAATCAAATAAGGACCTTCCCACTTAGGAGCTAATTTCCCGTCTCCTGGATTTGTTGTGTTCTGAAACGCCTTTCTCAGGACCAGGTCTCCTACCTTGAATCTTCTGATCCTTACATGCTTGTTATAGGTCTTCGAAATTCTTTGCTGATATGCTGCCATTCTCCAAGCCGCCTGATCTCTCATCTCATCCAGGGTATCCAAGTCTTCAACCAGGGACTGGTCATTCAAATCCTGGGTCTGACCACTGATCCTGAATGTTGGGATCACCATTTCCGTCGGGATCGACTGCTTCTGTGCCAAATACCAGGGAATATGGGGTTTGGCCCGTGGCATTCTTGGAGGTAGTCCTATCTGCCCATAATGCTAAGGGTAATTCCTCTGCCCATCTTCCCTTCTTCTCCTTCAGTCTCTTCTTCAGGTTGTTTATGATGATCTTGTTGCTTGATTCAGCTTGGCCATTGGCTTGAGGATGTACTGGAGTTGATGTTATCATCTTGATACCCCAGGATTCACAGAATCCTGTGGTCCTACTTCCAATAAATTGAGAGCCATTATCACAGACAATCTCAGATGGCACTCCAAACCTTGTCAATATGTTCCTTTTAACGAAGGATATAACCTCTTTTTCCCTGACTTGAACGTACGCTTCGGCTTCAATCCATTTTGAGAAGTAATCTGTCATTGCTAACATGAATACCTTTCCTCCAGGGGCTTTGGGTAGCTTACCAACAATGTCCATCCCCCACTTCATGAAGGGCCAGGATGCTGGAATTGGATATAGAGGCTCTGCAGGCTGGTGAGGCACGTTGGCGTGTCTTTGACATGCGTCACATTTCTGAGAGAAATCCAGGGCATCTTTTCTCATTGTTGGCCAATAATACCCCGTTCTTAGGATCTTGGACATCAGGGACCTGCCCCCTGTATGGTTTCCACAATCACCCTCATGGATGTCTCTGAGCACTTCCTGGGCCTCGTCCTTCTCCAAGCATCTCAAATACGTACCTGCAAAAGATTTTTTATATAGTACATTTTTTATAACTACATACCTGGCTACTCTTATCTTGAATGCACGGGCGTCTTTCTTGGTTTCTGGTATAGTACCATCCTGCAAATATTGAATAATCGGCCTAGTCCAGGATTCCTTAGTAGAATCCTGGGTACTGGATACCAGGGTCTCACCTAGTGTGTCAAAATCCTGGGAATCCATACCTTGGTCTATAGCCGGTGTTAGTATGTGAATAATAGGAATATGAGTATCTTCAAGTGTTTTGAATGCTGAACCTAAGTTTGCTAGTGCGTCTGCTTCAGTATTCTCTTCCCTTGGTACTTGTTGAATATTAAAATTTTGAAAATCCTGGGACATTCGTTTTACCACTTCCAAGTACTTGACTAATTTCTCTCCCTTAGCTGCATAAGAGCCATTAAAATGGTTAGCTAAAAGAAGAGAGTCTACATATACCTGAATGTGTTGAATTCCCAAGTGTAATGCTAGGTGTAACCCAGCAATTAGGGCCTCATACTCGGCTTCATTGTTAGTTGCTTGAAATCCACATCTAACAGCCTGGGG
>JBCNJP010011811.1:0-14898 GCA_039602395.1 Deinandra increscens subsp. villosa
TTGATTTTTTTTTTTGATTTTTTTTTTTTTTTAACACTCACTGACACAATACTAAATATGTACTAAAAACTGGCCAAGCTAACCTTCAAAGTTTATCTTTTGAAACTTTTCAGAAATGGGTTTTGTTTCATGCACAACCATACTTCACATCAAATCAGCCAAGAAACAAACAATTTAGACAGTGTTACCTTTACTGCTGATTTTCTCAGATTTACCTCTCACAAGGAAACATACCCTCCATTGAAATCTTCATGTCATGTGGTAGATAGATGCCTCCTATCCTGTGCCTGGAACAATCACTATCACAAACAAACAAGGTTAATGAAAGTCCTCCTTGACTGTGCCTGCACAAGGTGAGAGATTAGTTAACCATAAGTACCCAGGCCATTGTTGTTCTGGGTATACCTGCAGAGTCATTGAAAGTTATTTCTTTTAAACACATCCTCTTTGAAAGATTGATACTTGGGGTTGTGGGTGCCATTGATTTGGGTTTCTTGGTGTTGTTTTTGGTGTTGTTTTTGGTGGACTTTGGTGTGGGCTTTGTGAGTTCATTACGACCATCATCAGAAATGATATTCGTGGGCTGATTGTTTTCTTTCCCTTTACCTTGTAGCCTTTTAGGTGGAATTTGATAAATGTTTGATTTATCATTTTTAACTTCATCAAATTGTTTGGAGTGCTTCTTATACACCCCTTTAGGTAGGTAACACTGATTTACCACCTTTTTCACATTCCACCTCTCTTGATTATTCTCAGAAAGACCACCATGTTTGGGAACCCAAATAGGTTTTAAAGCAACAACTGATTTGTTAACAGAATCATTCAATTTATGACTTTTGAAATCAGTTTTGGTTGGATGTTGAGGTGACTTAGGCTTTTGGTTAACTTTCTGTACCTTTGGTTGTAGGGGCACAGACTTCTGCACCTTGGGGATTGAGGGTGCAGGCTTTTTTATCACCTTATGCACCTTTGGTTGTGAAGGTACATGTCTCTGCACCTTAGGGTGTGAAGGTGCAGACTCTTTGGTCACTTTAGATACCTTTGAGCCTGTAGGTACCTTTGGCTGAGAATTTACCTTTTTGTGGCCATGTTTGTGGTTTATGCCACCATATGATTGCCCTTGGTAGTTTTGCAAATGAGTTTTAGGGTAGTAGGGTTCATATGGCCTATATAAACAATTTCTTGCCACATGTCCAGGATTCCCACACATATGGCAGGACTGCTTCTTTGGGTACGCGGGAGCTTGGGAATATTTCTTCCCTGTGGATACCCAAGATGGTTTGGAATTTTTGTGGATCCACACAACTTTGCCATTGGGCCTCGTTGTTAGCACATACTCCCGCTGTACTGGCACAAATTGGTCATATACAGAAGTTACCTCAGGATATGGGATAAAGTCATGTGGTCTGGCCTCCTGCACATTCTGCACATTACTAGCATTATCACACACATTAGCACACACATTCAAACAATCATTCAAACCAACCAAATTAGGATCAGTAGGCTTAGGATCAGCAACCTGTGGCCCCTTATCCTTTCTCAAAATCCTGACTTTCCTCAAAGGTTTGGAAAGTTTAGGATCACAAACACCGAAATTAAAAGTACCACAAACAGAAGTTTTGTCAAAAACATCAGACTTAGCAAAGCTCAATTCAGACTCAGATTTATTTGACGCAAAAATTTCAGTTTTGACGTCAGGAAACTTTTGACTCTCAATGCCAACACTTTCCCCCTTTGAACCTGCTTCTTTGTTTTCTGTATCTGCACAAGAAGTAAAAGAGTTAGTCTGGTTGGAAACAGGAGCAGAAATTTTAATGGGACAAGCTGCCAATTTCTTTTCAATCTCAGCTTTAGCATCCAAGTTGGTCTTAGAACACTCATAATCTGAGATCATTTCATGCATCAGGGGCATCGGTACTGTATGGGTGGATTTTTCATCTTTTATTTCAGTACCGAGACCCAAACCAGAGTTGGCTTTTAGATGACGCATACGAGCGTCTGTGTTGTAGAAAAGTGAGCTAGCCTTCATCATTTCTGACACAATCTTACCGTTTCGCTCAACTTTGGTTTGCGATGTTTCTAATTGCCCTTTAAGTTGTTCAAGTTCAGTTTTCAATGTGGCAATTTCTTCATTAGCAACTGTCAGATATGTGTTTTTGTTACTCAAGTCCCTCTGAAGATTTTTTATGTCAATTTTAGCAGCTTCAAGTTTCTCACTTAAGTTTTTACTTCTACCTTTATATTCCCTCAACTCTCTATCAACAAATTCACGATTTAGGGTTTCATTGAAAAACTTAGTTTGTCATTCTTGAGATTCATTAAATATAGTTTGACATTTAGGGTTAGAACATACCTCATTGCTGCTGGTAGATGTAGTGGTACCTGGTAGAATGGGTGCCATGATCGGATTGAAAAGACTCAACAGAATCGGAAAGACAGGTTCGGAAATGAGTTTTTTTTTTTTTTTTTAATTAATTAATTTTTTTTAAAATATATTTTTTTATACTGAAAAGGGGTTTTCGAAAAAAACTGGAAGGATCGAAAAATGGACTTTTTGATCGAAAATGAGACTTTTTGATCGAAAAGTAGACTTTTTGATCGAAAAGGGGACTTTTTGATCGAAAAGTTGACTTTTTGATCGAAAAATAGACTTTTTGATCGAAAAGTAGACTTTTTGATCGAAAAGGGGACTTTTTGATCGAAAAGTAGACTTTTTGATCGAAAAGTAGACTTTTTGATCGAAAAGTAGATTTTTTGATCGAAAAGTAGACTTTTGGATCGAAAAGTATCAGCGGATCGAAAAGTCTCTGAGGGGACTTTTCGATCGGTGAAACTGATCGAGAAGTCACAAAAGGGGACTTCTCGATTGGGCAGACTGGTCGAAAAGTCACTTAGGGGACTTTTCGAGCAGGTGGAACGGATCGAAAAGCCACTGAGGGGGCTTTCTCGATCGGTAAGGGTCAACAGGAGGGACTTTTCGATCAGACAGACCGATCGAAAAGCAGAAAACAGGGTCGAAAAGTGTTGAAAACACAATCACAGCTTCCGAAACTTCTGACTTGAGTTACAACCTGCACAAAAAAACACCTCCGAACGTGCTAATAGCTGAAAATCACTAGAAAACCCAAATCGTTAGTACTCAAAATCTTGAATCTGATATCGCGAGAGCCTCGAAACTTGCGTTTCTTGGCTCTGATACCAATTGTAAGTCCCAAAAACGATCCTTACGCGATATCTAGTCCAATCAAGACCGTGCGGAATCCGGTTTGATTGGTGATTCAAGAAATAGTAAAAAGGTGATAATCGAAAAGTATATTAAACAAGTAAAGACAAACCGATTAGAAGAAAACACTTATATTATGCAACTGCTTGATTACACCTTGATCGAAATTCTCTGGGAGAATTTCGATGATCACCACAAACACCAAAAGAACAAGCAACCCTAAATTGATTACTAGGAGTCCTATTTATAGGAGATGGTGAACTTGGAAAACAAGTTAACCTACCTACCTAAAATAGCTCCTAATTCCCGTATTTGTACCCTAAGGCCCATAAAACTCCCACTAAACATCATTTAAATGAGCCCAAACGCATCTAAATTGGCCCAATGACTCAATATAACCATAACCCAGCTAATTTTCACCTATTCTATCACATAGGCCTTCAAAATGGTCCGCCAAGTGATGATTTAATACACAAGCCACAAATTATTTCCTTACAATTTCTGCCTGCTTTTAAAAATCGATGACTGTTTTTAGCTGATCCAGAGAAGGCAGTCCAAGATCGGTTCATCACTGGAGCTTGAAGGGAGGGACGAAGAAACTGGAGATTGGAGGGAGGGACGAAGATGGAGAATGGAGGGAAGAGGTCGATGTTTTTGAGAATTAGGGTTCTTTAGGCATGACCATCTTTTAATAACTTTTTTAATAACTTTTTTTATTTAAAAAATGAACACACATGAATAACTTTTAATAACTTGCCTCAGTTAAGGCACCTTGAACTCATTGGCAACAATATGATGTGAAGAGATCAAAGTCAACTTGGATTACACTTGAGATGGATAAACATAAGGGCGGTACGGTAATCTCTATAGGGGCGGTTTGGAGGAGATTAATCTACTTATTAATTAATTACTAGTTTATTTAATAATGTTTATCTAGTTTTAGTTTTTTGAGTCGGTGTAATTTTGCTTGAAATTCACGTATGTAAAAGTCCTATAAATAGGACCATAACTTAGTTTTAATACATAGCAATTAATTCTTTTCCAAAGCATCAGATCGTTTTCGTTTTGTTCCTTCTGTACTAAAGTTTAGTTCTTTAATTCGTGGATAACAATTCATCAAGGCTCTCCCAATTTAACATATGATCGACAAATATTGGGTTGCAGGTGATTTTGGATAACTGTCATCGTCTTGAAACCCTTGACTTGCGTCAATGCCATAACATTGACCTCAAGGGAGATCTAGGAGAAAAATGTTCTAAACAGATTAAAAATCTAGAACTTCCTACACATTCTCTTAAAGGTTATCCTTATTTTGATGAAGTATTCAGGGATTGCTATTACTTTTACAAACTAATATTGGTAGTTGACACTCTGGTGCTGTTTTTGTCGAATTTTAAGTGATTAGTTTGGTTCTCTTTTCAACACTCTAAACTGTTGTTGGACATTTCTATTTTTGCTTTGTTCTGTGCTCAAGTTTGTTTGACTAAAGAGCTTGGTCTGTCGTTTATTGTTCATCTTTGCTTATGCTTTTACGAACAACTTCTAATTGTTTTTTTTTTTTTTTTTGAACGGCAACAACTTCTAATTGTTGAGCAGGGTTATTTTTGCTTTGTTCTCTCTCTAACTTTTCCCCTCTTTCTTTATACATATTTTTAATAATATAAAAAATAAAGTATGGTGCTTCGTGAGTATTACGGGGTAAAGCTTGAAAGTGTTAGGGTGATAATTTAACAGTGATATGATATGAAAAAAATGGGATTAATTTAGTGTAGTAGAGGTGTAGCAAACACCTACCCTTATGTATTAATAAAGTTTATATTACCGTAACCATTTAGTATAGCTTTATTTTAAGTAAACATTATGTCATAATACTGTTGTAATGTATTTGAGTCAAGTATTAAAACTTTAGCTTTCATGGTACATTACTTATAACTATGTGAGGGTAAACCTTAAAATTTGATGTTTGGTTGCGAGTAGAGTAGGGAGAAAAATTTATTGTTCACCCCTATATTTGACAAAAAAAATGTTTGATTCTAAAAAATTTGAGGTTTGATTGTGAGTAAAAGAAAGAGAAAATATACTGATAAAAGTATAAATAAATATTATTTAGTTATTGTTGTGAGTGAAAAAAATAATAGTAAATGTATAAAGCATAAGATGATTCACCGAAGTAAATTGACCACAAAAATAAAGTAAATTGTCCATGAAAAATGGAAGCCACGGTGTCCTCAAATAGGAAAAAAAAATAAGGGTCCTGTGTCATGGACAGTTGGACACCTAAAAAAATCTCCATAAACAGTTCCTATATGGGTGGTATAGACCTATCCATAACGTATTGGGATAGATCAGTAATTAATACACAAGAAGTAAATCTTATACGTCATGGATATGCTTATACGACCCGTATAGGGGTCAATTTTTTAGAATCATTGTTAATTAATTAAATGTCTGACGGCTGGATGATACAACCTGGATAAGGCTATACGTGTGGGATAAGTTATGTATATGTTTTTTCCATTTTAATAATATTCATATCTTACGCTTTCTTATTATTTATAACCTTCCCTCTAATTATTACCCAATTATTATTTATAAAACCCACTTAATAAAATATCTCCAATTAAAAAAAAGAAAAAAAAAACCAATCAACAAGGAAGGGGGAGAGCGCTATGTGTTTAACGCCGATGATGAACGTAGCTAACATGGTGTCCTAAGGGTGGGAAGGGAGGTTATAGAGGCGTTATATTAGCAATTTTGCTGGACATGCATAACCAGGGGCGGAACTAGAATATTTTTTTAGGAGGTCCACAATTTTTTTTACAAAGTCACTATTTTTAGATATTTTAGTTTCATGATAACATATATAAAGAAATTTGGTCCGGATCGGGTTTGTCATATAAGACAAATACAACACAAAAACAAAAGAAATATCGTCATTAAAAAATTTAAATAATATAGAAAAAATAAGGATGATGTAAGATTTCAATAGAAAATATTAAAGAAGAAATGAGGATGATCAAGAAGTTTGTTTCAAACGCAACATCAACGTTAATGTATTGATAACTAATTTGTAGATTACATTTGGATTGGACTATTAGGTAGTTTAGTTTGACTAAATGTAATGTAGTCCAAATAGTTGTTTTTTATATTACATAATAATAATTGACAAACATCAAGTTACAATGTTACATATATGTAACTTGTAAAAGTGACTTGTGATCTTTTTGTTACATGTATAGGTTATATAAATGTAACCATCAATTTAAATTATATAACTTGTAAAGTGGCTTGTGGACCTTTTGTTACATATACGTAGTCTTCGTTATCACATTTTTATCATAACAACTCTAATATGAGGAATAATTTTCATTATTTTATTCTAGCTACGTAAACTAGTGAGTTTTACTTTTAAAATAAAACAAAATTTTGAATGCACATCTTTTTTTAGTTAAGAGATAAAGGGAGTGATTATAAAGTTTCATAAATTAAAAATTAGTTTGCAATATTTGTATATTTATTTTGCCTTGAATTAGCAGGAAAAAAATGTTGGAAGTGTTTGCAAAAGGGTGTTGATCATGGTTAAAGCTGGAAGTGTGCATGGGGACCGATGAAGTGGCTTGTATCATTAAATTGCATTACAATTAATAATTTTTTCTTTGGAAAAAATGGAAAAACTGGAAAAAATAGAAACGCAAAGAAACAGCCTCGAACACGAGACACTTCAATATCCGAACAAAACACCTTACCACCAGGCTGATCGGTGAACTTTGTTTTCATTTTACCCAACTATCTATTTATTAACTCCCGGTCACAAGGAAAAAAACTAGTAAAACCCGTTCATATAATTTCCAGTTTACGTAAAAAGTTGAGGAGGTCCACGGGGACCCCCTGGGCCTATTACAGGTCCGCCCCTGTGCATAACGGATAGCCTAATATCTTATTGTCTTTTCTCTGTAGATGTCAGGCATGAGGTTGAAGACGGTATGACGAGTGTTGAAGAAAGTTATCTGAGGTGCATGGGAAGCAATGAAGAAGAGTGTTGAAAAGAAAAACACTACACATAACAAACATGTAGGTGTAAAGGGCCGAACGCACAGCCACACAAATGACATGCTTTTCTTTCTGGATAGGACTTGTAATTTGAGCTTCAAGGGTGGTACTTCTGTGTATATAAGGATTGTAACTTGAGCTTCCAAGGCTGATATAATAAGTTGTGTATTGTATTATAGGTAAGGTCATGGATATGTCTATAGGACGTGTAAGAGTGGTGTATGGAGAATTTTCCGGGGTGTCCGAAAAATAGGGGAAAATTAAGTTGAATTTTGAGATACGGACGTCAAATCATATCTTTATTTAAATTACGATTGTTGTACAGCTAGGATCCGACACCAAAAGAAAGTTGAATATAATTTTGAAAGTTAATGTACTTCTCCGGAGACCGAAGGAAAGGAAAAAAGGAACGGTTAACATGACTTTTAAAATGCCACCGTGAAAACCGTCAACCTTCGCCGCCACTATTCCTGCATTCTGTTTCGTTTATCCGATCGTAGGTTGTCAACTACTGCAAAATCCGTCTCCGTAGAATTGTTGAGGACCGCTGTTGAAGCTGTGATCGAACAAGGTACAAGAGAACCAAATCGAGAGATAAAAGGTGATTTCAGTTTGATTTTTCTTTTTTTTTCCTCGTTTTAATTAATAGCAGTAGTGTACGCAATTATGTTGTAAATGTGTCCGATTTTTGTGAGTTAATTTGATTTTTATGGCAGTCATCACAAATTTGGGGAAAATATAATCTTCCTCTACTAACAATTTTTCTGTAAACTTCTCGAGATTTTGATGTTGTAAAGAGAACGGTAGAAACCGCCTAAAAATATGATATCTTTAAATTTCGTGGCTAAATCATAAAGCAATACTTTTTGAAAGTCAGATCTAAATGGAACCCTAATTCATACATTTAATAAGTGAAGTAAAAAAATCTCTAATTTGTTTATCCATCTCATTCTTTTATAGCATGCGGTATACCCCCGTCAAGGGGGCGTTATCCCCTATGACACCCGTGGAACACCGCCCCGCCCAGGGCGTTATCGGGGCGTGGTGAAGGCTGCGTTGTATGGTTGCCGGGCGCTATTGTGTGAATTTGACCGTTCAACGGTCAAAAAATCGACCGTTGTATTTTTTTTTTTTTTTTCAAACATTTAAATCTCCTATATATAACCAAATCAACCCACTTCATAT
Organism: Deinandra increscens subsp. villosa; assembly: GCA_039602395.1. Classification (NCBI taxonomy): domain Eukaryota; kingdom Viridiplantae; phylum Streptophyta; class Magnoliopsida; order Asterales; family Asteraceae; genus Deinandra; species Deinandra increscens. The sequence goes on from JBCNJP010011811.1 coordinate 8,459, forward strand.
TTTATACCATTTCATCACTTCCACCTAAATTCTTTTAAAAATTCCAACTACAATTTATACAAAATGGAGGAGTGGACTTCTAGTGATTCATCCGAGTTTTCCGATTCATCCGACGACGGTGAAGAGATGATTATGCGAGCGGTGATTCAACGTGGTCAACGTCGATTGAATTCGGGAGCTAACCGTGTTCTTACTCGAAGGGCTCGTTTGAATCGTAACCGTGAGCGTGGTCACCAAATGCTATACGATGACTATTTTAGCGATACGTGCGTCTATCCCGAAGAGGCTTTCCATCAACGTTTCCGTATGAATCGGAGATTATTTTTACGCATCGTCGACGACTTGACAAGAGAAATGCCGTGGCTCACTCAACGATCCGACGCGAGGGGTAGGATTGGTTTCACCCCTCTACAAAAATGCACGGCGGCTTTTCGTATGATGGCGTACGGTGTTACCGGAGATTGCTTCGACGAGTATTTGCGTATGTCCGACCGAACGATGCGAGTTTGTGTGCAAAAATTTTGCAAAGGTAAATTTTTTATCATTTTGCTTAATTATAATTTTATTAATTTACTATTTTTTTATTTACATTTTGCTTAAATATAATTAGGTGTCGATCGTTTGTATAGTCGAAAATATCTTCGACATCCTACCGCAAGCGATATTAGACAACTATACGAATTTCATGAAAACAAATGGGGTTTTCCTGGAATGCTCGGTAGTGTAGATTGTACACATTGGGAGTGGAAGAATTGTCCAAACGCGTGGAGAGCACAGTTCATGCGGGGTGATCATAGTCATCCAACTATCATGCTTGAAGCCGTTGCTTCACATGATATGTGGATTTGGCATCAATTTTTTGGTGTCGCGGGTTCAAACAACGACATCAATGTTATGGACCGGTCACCTATTTTTGATGACATCGTTGAGGGACGTGAGCCCAACTCTTCATTTCAATTAAGAGGGTCGACATACAAACGTGGCTACTATTTGGGGGATGGGATTTACCCCGAATACTCCACGATTGTGAAAGGATTTACGAAGCCAATCGGCGATAGACGCAAAATCTACACTTATCATCATAGGGCAGCTCGTTCTGACATCGAACGTGCTTTTGGTCGCTTAAAAGCAAAGTGGCATATCATTGCAAACCCTTCCAAATCATGGCACCAAGACAAAATTGCAAGGGTTATGAAGGGTTGTCTCATTTTACATAACATGATCCTCGAAGATGAAGAATGGGTGATTTGCGAGTTTAACGAAGCCGAACTGGATACGGTTTATCCCGAGATAAGTGAAGATGAAAAACGAGCAAGACGTCAAGAAATTAGAAACAGAGAAGTCCACCTCCAATTGAAGAATGATTTGATCGACTATACCCAGATTGAAAAACAAAAATAATTTTGAAAAAAAAGTTTATTTAAGCGTGTAAGAAAAAACCACCTTATATATATTTTTTTAATGAGATGAAAGAAAAACCCCACTTTATATAGTAACTTAACTATATGTGGGTGATTCCTTGTGTTCTTTTGTTTGTTAGTATGTTTTCTTTGTTTTTGTTGCTTGGGGGTCTGCTTGTAAACTTCAAGTTTGCTAGTGTTGACTGATGAGAAATTCAGTTACAAGACACGTGAGGAATTCCCATGTGCAAGTATGCACATGGGTTTACTGGTTAACGGCTAGTAGAATAAGTCACCTGGTCTCTAGGAAGATCCCTAGTTTCTAGGAGCAAGTTTGTTATTTTCAGTAGTATAAATAGTAGCAGTAGCAGTAGTTCTAAACTACACCCATTAGCCGAAATTGCTTAAGTTTTCTATTGTAATCATTCGACTGCAGTATTCCTATCAATAATAAGCATTCAGCACTCTTTATTCTAACAATCTATCTTATATATATCTCTGAATTTACCAACATTTGGTATCAGAGCTTGTTACCCGATCCTAAAACCCTTTTATGCCCAAATACCCGAGATTTGAAGCCATGTCAATAGTAACCAATCAGCAGAAAGACAATCCCTTTTCATTTCAATGTCCAGTGTTGACAACTGAAAACTACACAACATGGGCAATCAAGATGGAAGCAATACTTGATGCTCAAGGTGTGTGGGAGGCTGTGGAACCAGAAGAAGGTGCAGCCATTGATGATAAGAAGAGTAAGCAGGCAAGAGCTTACATCTTCCAAGCCATTCCAGAGGCCATTCTGTTGCAGGTTTCCAAGAAGAAGACTGCAAAGGAGGTGTGGGATGCATTGAAAACAAGGTTTGTAGGAGCTGAGAGGGTGCAGAAGGCAAGGCTACATACTCTGAAGATGGAGTTTGAATCACTGAGTATGAAGGAAGATGAGACTATTGATGAGTATGCAGGAAAGATATCAGGTATGATATCCAAGTACAACTCAGTGGGAGCAGTACTTGAAGATAAAGAATTGGTGAGGAAGCTGATGGATACAGTGACAGATAGATTCATCCATCTGGTAGCTTCAATGGAGCAATACTCAGACACAGATACAATGCCCTTTGAGGAAGCTATAGGGAGGCTGAAAGCTTATGAAGATAGATTGAAGCTGAGGAAAGGTAGTTCCAGCAGTGAATCTTCACTCCTATATAGCAAGGTTGATGGCACAGGGAAGAGTAAGAATTCTCAGGGATCAACATCAAACAAAGGGAAGGTCTCAGGCAATGAAAGAGGGGGGAGATCTGGTTCAAGAGGAAGGGGATCCTATAGAGGTAGAGGTGGCAAAGGATCTGGTAGCTCTTCACAAGACAACACAGGTTGGAAAGGTAAAGATAAGAGTCATATTAAATGTTATAATTGCCAAAACTATGGTCATTATGCTTCAGATTGCAAGAATGAGAAGAAGAATGATCAAGAGGTGAATCTAACAAGAGACAGGGAAGATGAGCCAACTTTGATTCTGTGTGTTTGTGGAGAAGAGGAAGAAGAGTCAGTGGTCATGCTGAATGAAGAGAAGGTGAATCCAGGAAGTTATGATGATGGTGACAAGAATGGAATGTGGTACCTGGATAATGGTGCAAGCAACCACATGACTGGAAACCTTGCTGCCTTTGCTAGCTTAAACAGATCTGTGAGTGGGTCTGTTAAGTTTGGAGATGGGTCAAAGGTAGAGATAGAAGGTAAAGGTACATTTTTAAATCAATGCAAGAATAGTGATCAATTACTGGTAGATAATGTTTACTATATTCCTGCATTGAAAAGTAATATACTAAGCCTAGGACAGTTGTCAGAAAGAGGCTATAGTATGTGGATAAAAGATGAATTTTTAAAAGTGTACAATGAGGTAAATCAGTTAATTATGAAGGTGCAAAGATCAACTAACAGATTATACAAGGTTAAGATTAACTATGCTAAACCTATCTGTTTGAAAGTTTGTTTAGAAGAAGAGTCTTGGATTTGGCATGCAAGACTTGGTCATGCAAACTTTCAGGTGCTGAATCAGATGTCAAGCAAAGGGATGGTTGATGAAATGCCAAGACTAAACCATTCTAAACAGATGTGTGAAGGTTGCATAGTGGCAAAGCAAAACAGAAAGTCATTCCCAAATGAAGCAAGCTGGAGAGCCAAAGAACCCCTTGAGTTAATTCATGTGGATCTGTGTGGTCCCATAACTCCAAAGACAAAGGGAGGTAAAAGTTACTTTATGCTCATAGTAGATGATTACAGTAGATACATGTGGATGTATCCTCTGGAATCAAAAGATGAAGCCTTCTATAACTTTAAAAACTTTAAGAAAAGAGTTGAAAAAGAAAAGTTTGTAATAAAAGTTATGAGAACAGACAGGGGTGGGGAATTTATGGCTAATGATTTTCTGAGATTCTGTAAAGAAGCAGGAATCAAGAGGCAAACTACTGCTCCCTATACACCACAGCAAAATGGTGTAGTAGAGAGGAAAAACAGAAGTGTGATGGAGATGGCAAGATCTTTGTTAAAGACAATGAAGGTTCCTGATGAGCTATGGGGAGAAGCTGTGAGGCATGCAGTTTACTTGCTGAACAGAATTCCAACAAAAGCTTTGAAGAATACAACACCCTATGAAGCTCTGAAGAAGGTGAAGCCGAATCTGAAGTATCTGAAGGTGTTTGGTTGCATAGCCTTTGCCAAGAAAACTGGCTATGTAACTAAACTTGAAGACAGAAGTGAAATGCTGGTGCATTTGGGAAAGGAACCTGGAAGCAAAGCCTACAGATTGTACAATCCAAACACAGGAAGAGTTGTGATTTCCAGGGATGTTGAGTTCAATGAAAAGAAGAGATGGGAGTGGGAAATAACTGAAGACAAGGAAGCAACAGTTTGGACCTACTTACCAACTAATCAGGAGACAGAGAACTCAGAGAAGTCAGATGAAGAAGAAACTCCATTTGCTGTTCCAACACCTTTTGGAGAAGGTAGTTCACAACCATACAAAACTATCTTCTCAGAAGAGGAGTTGGAAGAAAACAGAGGTCATTCAACAGTAGCAGCAGATGAAGAATCACCAGTGAAAGGCTTCAGAAGTGTTAGCTCAGTTCAAGACAGAGCTCAAGGAGTGAGTGTTGAAGACATCAGAGAAGGGGAGTTACTTCTGATGGATGAGGAACCAGTGAACTTCAAAGATGCAATCATTCAGGACAGTTGGAGAGATGCAATGAAGGCAGAGCTTGCATCTATTGAGAAGAATAAGACTTGGACTTTAACAAAATTGCCTCCAAACAAAAAGGCAATTGGGTTAAAGTGGGTCTTCAAAGTAAAGAGAGATGCTGATGGTAATATAACAAAACACAAAGCCAGGTTGGTGGCTAAAGGATATGTGCAGGTTGAAGGGATCGACTATGAAGATACATTTGCACCAGTGGCAAGAATTGAATCCATCAGACTTATACTAGCTCTAGCAGCTTCTAAAGGTTGGCTTGTGCATCATCTTGATGTGAAGTGTGCCTTTCTACATGGGAAGCTGCAGGAGGAAGTATATGTTATGCAACCAGATGGTTTTAAGGCAAAGGGAAAGGAGAATCTTGTTTGCAGGTTGCATAAAGCTCTGTATGGATTAAAGCAAGCACCAAGGGCATGGAATGCAAGGTTGGATGCTGCTTTGAAGAACATGGGATTCAAGAAATGTGTTCATGAACCTGGGATTTACAGAATAAAGAAATCAGGGTTCATACTAATTCTTGGAATCTATGTTGATGATATCTTAGTTACAGGAACAAGAGAAAAGGATGTAACTGCTTTCAAAGAGAGGATGAAGACCTACTTTGAAATGAATGATCTTGGGTTGCTCACATACTACTTAGGAATTGAAGTCAAGCAGAAGGAAGGTTCAATTATTCTGAAACAAGCTGCTTATGCTAAGAAGATTCTAAGCTTGGGAGGAATGGAAGAATGCAACTCATGCACCTATCCTATGGAGCATAAGTTGACATTGACAAGTGACAGTGGAAGTAAGTTTGTGGATGCAACCAAGTACAGACAGTTGATTGGTAGCTTAAGATATCTGGTGCATACAAGACCAGACTTGTGTTTTTCTGTGGGAATAGTTAGCAGGTTTATGCAAGCACCCAGAGATGCACATCTTGCTGCGGTGAAGCAGATCCTAAGGTATGTGAAGGGAACTATTCACTATGGAATTGAGTATGGTGCAGGGGGAGATGATAAGTTGATTGGCTACTGTGATAGTACATATGGAAGTGATCCAGAAGATGGGAAAGGAACAAATGGAGCTCTGTTTTATTTGTCAAATAAAGTGATCACTTGGACAACTGAGAAGCAGCAAACAGTAGCACTATCCTCCTGTGAATCAGAGTATATGGCAGCATCAGCAGCAGCAAGACAAGCCATCTGGTTGAGAAATGTATTGAGTGAAATCATGGAAGAAGAACCTAAGGTGGTAGAGCTAAGAGTTGACAACAGGGGAGCAATTGGCTTAGCTAAGAATCCTGGATTTCACAAGAAGAGCAAACATATTATCACTAAGCATCACTACATCAGAGAATGTGTGGAAGAAGGAACCATCACAGTTGAGCATGTGGAAGGAAAGATCCAGAAAGCAGACACCTTGACAAAGCCATTGCCAAGGAGAAGATTTGCAGAAATGAATGAGTTGATTGGGGTCAAGGAATGTTCTCATCAGGGGGAGAATGTTGACTGATGAGAAATTCAGTTACAAGACACGTGAGGAATTCCCATGTGCAAGTATGCACATGGGTTTACTGGTTAACGGCTAGTAGAATAAGTCACCTGGTCTCTAGGAAGATCCCTAGTTTCTAGGAGCAAGTTTGTTATTTTCAGTAGTATAAATAGTAGCAGTAGCAGTAGTTCTAAACTACACCCATTAGCCGAAATTGCTTAAGTTTTCTATTGTAATCATTGGACTGCAGTATTCCTATCAATAATAAGCATTCGGCACTCTTTATTCTAACAATCTATCTTATATATATCTCTGAATTT
>JBCNJP010011812.1:0-14893 GCA_039602395.1 Deinandra increscens subsp. villosa
GGAAGATGTCACTTCAGAGCTGATATGGGTTCGCCGTCTCCTTAAAGAACTCGGGGTTATTTCTGATGGTTTGATGCGGCTATATTGTGACAATCAGTCAGCTATACATATAGCTAAGAATCAAGTATTTCATGAAAGGACGAAACACATTGAAGTTGATTGACATCTAATCAGAGACCGTGTTGTAGGAACAAAAGTTGATCCTCCATCGATTCAACCGATACATATTAAGACAGAGTTTCAACTTGCAGACATTCTTACCAAACCTCTTCGAAAGAACCGAATTGATTTTATTTGTAACAAGTTGGGCATGATTAACATCTATGCTCCAACTTGAGGAGGAGTGTTAAATAGTGTAAATAATTATGTGTAGTCCATTAGTGTTTGGCCCATTAGCCCACTATCTAGACTCTTCTTGTATCTCGATGGTTCTTGTATCTAGATAGTTCTTGTACATTGTATATATAGGTTTTTTACCTCATTTAAAATACACACACAATTTTATCCAGTTATCCAGTCTGATTACAGTCTAAAACCCTTTAATTTGTAAAGATTCTAAAATTATAAATAAGGATTATCTAGGATCTACGATTTCACAAGAAAGATTGAACGATTTAACTATTTTATTAATTGAAAAAGATTTTGTTAGAAGAATGACTTCAAATGTTTTATGAAACAATTTGTATCGAATAAGACTAGAAATATAATATATTTTAATTATATTTCTCTAACATGTAAAAAAATATAAAAGATTAACTTTACTATTTATGAACAATATAGTTATTATCGTATGTCCCAAGCTGGATATAAGAGAAATGTTTTAAACGTATCTTTAAAAAATACCGAAAGACCCCGAAATGTATGTTTGCTTGGAGCTCCAAACTGTTTGAGCTACCCCTGAATCCGATCATTCAAAAGATGAACCGAACCACGACAAGAAACAATATGATTCCACCAAGATAAGCTAAACTAAATTGCCTTCGATGGAGCATCGAAATATTTTCGCTTCAACATCTCAAAGTTTTTGGACCATTATATTAACTGTTTTAGTATTTTATTTATTTATTTATTTTGCATTTGAAACAACACACGTGGGCGAATTGCATGTTGTCTTATTTAAGTTTATATTAACCATTAGTGTACAATTGTATTTGTTTAGGTAGTCAAGTGAAAATATTTAGCCTAGCTTGGAAAACAAGTTTGTAGAATACATATACATTGTATCATTCGAGAATAATAAAGGCATGCAATTATATCCCAATTAACATGTTATCACGAGTCTAGGTGAAACCCTAATCGCCCCTTTCTCACCCTCCTAATCCGACGCACATCAGCCGGCTCCCCTCCCTTCTCTTCGTAATTCTTCTTCTTCTCCGATGGGTGATAAACCAGCCACCTCTTCTTCCTCTCAACTCCATCCCGTTGTTATCATTACGAACATCAAAAACTTCGTTCCGATGACTCTCAAGATGGACAGTGGCCAATATACATCTTGGGCGGAATTGTTCAAGATTCATTGCCGCGCTTTCCAGGTGATCGAACACATTATCCCCCTCAAAACTGAGTCCTCCATTACTCGTTCTGGAACCGATGCTGACCTCTGGGCCCGTCTGGATGCTATTGTGATCCAATGGATCTATAGCACAATTTCTAATGATTTACTAAACATTATTCTGAAGGTTGATGCCACCGCTCAACAAGCCTGGGACTCTCTTGCCAATATTTTTCAGGACAACCAAAATCAGAGAGCCGTTTACTTGGAGCATAAACTTGTCACTACCAATTTGTCCAGCTATTCGAATTGTTCAGCGTATTGCCAGGTGTTGAAGATGTTATCCGATCAACTAGCCAATGTCGGAGCCATTGTTTCTAATCAACGTCTTGTTTTGCAGCTCATTGCAGGTTTACCGAAATCCTACGTGGGGATTACGTTGATGATTCAACAAACGAATCCCCTCCCCACTTTTTACGAGGCTCGCTCAAAACTGATATTGGAAGAGACCCGAAAGCAGAATCAACCAATAGCCGACGCCGTTACTGCTGGCGTGGCTCTCACGGCTCAACAAACCCGAGGTCCGGACAACTTTCGTCCCAATAACCCAGCCTATGACTACAGTTCTAACCGTGAGGGTTATTCCCGCGGACGCGACTACAGCCGAGATCGCGGTAGTCGGCGCCAAAACTGCCCCTCCCGTGGCGGTGGAAATTCTGGCAACTCGACGAACCGCTCATGGAACTCTGCCACTGCTGGACCGAATTTGGGTCCATCCTGGGTCTCCTTGGTCCACACAGCCACTTACACCCGCACAATATTGGTCCCAGCAGCAGCAATAGGTGGTTAACCCTTCTTGGCAGGCCCAGCCACCTTGTCCTTATCCAACACAGCCAACCCAATCACTTAACAGGCCCACTTCGGCTGGGATTTTGGGCCCTCGGCCTGGTAGCCCATTCCCTCAATCGTATGCCTGCTCCGAATCAAGTTATGTTCCAACAGATGTTGATCAAGCCTATGCTTCCTTGTCACTATCGCAACATGATCCGCATTGGTACGTGGATAGTGGGGCCACGTCACACATTACCAACAATCTAGGTAACTACTCATCTTATGTCAATAATGGTATTTTTCAAAATGTAATTGTAGGAAAAGGCGCGTCTATTCCAATCTAGGGCACCGGTAACCAAACCCTTAACCCTCCTTTTCCTCCGTTTAATCTTAAAAACGTTCTTTATTTTCCCTCTCTTGTCAAAAAATTACTCTATGTTCGACGATTAACTACAGATAATAACTTATCCATTGAATTTGATCCTTATGGCTTTGTTTTGAAGGATTACCCGACCAAGATACCACTCCTCCGATGTGATAGCGTGGGAGATTTTTATCCCCTCTCATTCAAGCCTGCTCAAGTCTCTAGTCCCTCTGTTTTTTCTGCAACTACCCAGGACCTATGGCATTCACGCTTAGGACATCATGGCTTTGATATTTTATCTTCTTTAAATAAACTATTGTCTTTTCCTTCTCGTACTGTAATAGAGTGTTCGAATTTTTCGAATTGCAACTCATGTGATTTGATATAATTTACAACGACTTATGGACATTATTCGTCCCAAGCACGGGCGAACATCGATATTATCTTTTATTTTTAGATGATTTTTCGAACTTCTTGTGGACTTTTCCTCTCGCTAATAAAAGTCAAGTATTTCCCACCTTTTCCATTTTCCATGCTTATGTAAAATCTCAATTTTCGAAAACAATTAAACGTTTGCAATGTGATAACGGTCGGGAATTCGATAATAACTCCTTCAAAAAATTTGCCCAACAAAATGGAAAGTCGTTTCGTTTTTCTTGCCCTCATACTTCCTCTCAAAACAAGAAGGTTGAACACCAAATCCGCTCCATCAATAATGTCATGCGCACTATCTTATATCATTCCTTAACACCACTTTCCTTCTGGCACCATGCCTTAGCTCACACCACCTATCTTCTTAACATTCGCTCATCCAAATTACTAAAATATTCTTCCTTAACTAAGATCCTCTACAATAAACAACCATCCTACTCCACTCTCAAAGTATTTGAATGTCTATGCTATCCTTTATTCCCCGCCATGACCATCCATAAACTTCAAACCCGCTCAACGCCTTGCGTTTTCCTAGGCCATCCTCCCAATCATCGTGGTTATCTATGCTACGATCTCTTAACCAATCGCATGCTCGTATCTCGCCGTGTGCTTTTTAATGAGACCTCTTTTCCCTTCGAGTCCCTACACACATCTCCACCCTCCTATGCCTCCCTTGAGTCCGATCCACATCCAAGTATGTGGACATCCCAAACAGCCCTTGTGGCCCCATCCGATTCCCACTCCCATTCCTGTCACACATCCCGAGCCCATCCCCGTCTCCCCCACACCTTCGGCTACGCCGACACCCCCTGTCGTATCTCTAGTGAACTCGCTAGGAGTCTCACCAACCTCCTGTCACACCCCGACCGACGGCGGAATACGTCGGGGCGCGATGATTGTCCAGATGCACACAACACTAATTAATGTTGCGATATTCTTAATCAATCCATTTTAAAGATAATTTGAGATTCATTACAATACATGACATAAATACAACAATAATGAGCAATTAGACTTAATTAATTTGGTCACACTAAGTCCGCATGCGATCCTATGGTGTCATTAGCAAGAAGTCATCAACTAACAGCAATCCTGCAACATGTATAAAATAAAGGTCAACTACGAATAGTTGGTGAGTAAACATAGGTTTAGTGTACTACGTAGATTAAAAACATGTGAGTCAATGAGTTAAGAGCAATCGAGTAAGGCAAACCAATGCATGAGATAGAGCAAATAAACTGCATGAACCAACCCTGACCTCAAGGTTTCCAATCACAAGGCGCCACATGCGAGGCAGGCCAAGTGGGCTTGTCAAGCCAATAGATCTATCACCGTAACCCCGGCTTTTTACAGTTAATGTCACACGAGTTCGTTCTAGAGGTCGTTCAAAATCATAACACATAGAGCACATAAGTTCACATACCAAATCACAATTAACAACATAGAGTTCGCATGTAGTTTCCGAGTAAAGAATATCGAGTAAGGGTTTGAATACGATACATGTTGCACCCCAAAACATTGAAATGAAAGAGGGGCTATGAATACTCACCTGATGTGGAGACACAATTTGAGGGAAGGACACCACGAATAGAGGTAAGGTAAACCCGATGATAAACTTGAAGACTAGGAGAGATAGAAAGGGGAGATAAATAAATAAATGATTAATTAAATGAATAAACAATTTAATTTCACGACACGACCGACTCGACGACTCGTTGGTGATTTGGTGAGGTGATACGTACGATAAGGGACCAATCCTAAATTAAAGGTAAGGTCAAAGGGCCTAATTTGACTATTTATATGAAAGCCAAACATGGTCAAACATAAGTCAACATGGTCAAACAGAGGTCATCATGGTCAAACGTAAGTCAACATGGTCAAACAAAGGTCAAACTGAAGTCATCATGGTCAAACATAAGTCAACATGGTCAAACAGAGGTCATCATGGTCAAACATAAGTCAACATGGTCAAAGTACTTCAAATTTTAACATACGAGACCATATCTATCATAATTTACCATGGATTATATATATCTATTTGAATCTAGCATGATAATCAACTTTTGGTCAACAAAACTAACCCTATCAAGCATGCATGGGTGGATCTATCATTTAAACACATAAAAGTTCATGATTTGTTGGTCTTACATACAGATCTAACTTCACATGCCAAGAATGTTATATATCTAAACATGTTAGGAGGTAAAAATGTCATTTTTGAAGTTTATGACACACAATTCTAACCCTAGATGACACACATGTTGAGATCTAGACATTTTATCATGTGAAACCCAACCTTGATGATCATAACACATGGGTCTGGTCCTAAACAACATTCATGAGGTAAATCAAGTCTATTCAAAACATAAAAATGGAATCTTGATGAGAAAATTCCTAGATCTAGCCCTAGATGACATGCTTTCCATAGATCTAGTCATGATCTAACCTAAAGATGCAATCTTGATGACATAAGACATGGGTTTTGGCTCATAAGAGCATGCAAGATCAGATCAAAATTCAAGTCTTGATGCATAAAACCCTAGATCTATGCCACAAAAACATGCATAATCATAGATTCAAGCCAAAAACACAATAAAGTTGCAATCTTGGACCAAGAAATCAATAGATCTAGATGAAGAGATGATTTAGAACATAGATCTGACCCTAAGAAGTCATAAAGGTCAAATCTTGATGAAACGGGATGAGGATCAACACTTACCGGTAAACCGAAAAGATAAAGAAAAGGGGTGAAGAGGGAGGATCCAAGCTTCAATCTTCAAGCTTTAATCTTCCAAGATGGTATTAGGGTTTGTTTAAATGATTTCCAGAGGTTTTGGGACGTTTTAGAGCTGATGGGGGCTGAAAGTGATGAGAAATGAGGCTAATGATGCTTAAATACCCGAATTTTAGGGTTTTGCTGATTTTCCACTTCCAGGCGTATCGCCTACTGCTCCTGGGAGTTCCAGGCGATACGCCTACAAGTCTCCCGAACCAGAATTTTGCTGCTTCACCGTTTTCGCTCTAGTTTCTTCGTTTTTCGTCGTTTTTGAGTCCCGTTTTTTTTTTGTTTTTATCCATTTTTCATTTCCCATCATAAAAACCACATTCAAGCCAATAAAATTGAATATAAACATGTCATATATTGAATTAGGATCAACAGTCAATCAAACATAACACGTTTTTGGTCGGTTTTGACGTACGCATCAATTTTGGGCAATTCACCAACGATTCGCGACTCGATCAAGTGTGTGATTACTCATGACATGATAATTGATTATTAGACTCATAAAAATGTTTAATTTGATATAAGGTGACCAACTACGAGGTTCCCGGTAAACGACGGATCGTGTACCGAAATTGCGTAAAAACCCGAAATTGCTTTATTTTCAATTCGAGACACCCAATTTGGTTCTAATTGATCGTAATTAAGTATTCGGTTTCAAAAATCAATTATAACTCTTTTAAATTCACTAGTTAGTGTATAAACACCCAAAAATTCTTCCGGTTTGCAATAACTTGTAAATCTGTAAATCGCGAAAGTTCAAAATGGATCGGGTTTCTCAATCGGGTAATTTACAAATGTTACACCTCCACAACTCCGTCATCATCCTCATCTCCTCCTCCCCATCCCGCACCCAATTGTACCATGCATACCCGAAGCATGTCCGGGATTTCGAAAACAAAACTGCCCTTTAATCTTTTTACCTCTCCCACTATTTCTCCTTTACCTTGGAATCATATCGATGCCCTAAAAATCCGGATTGAAAAACCGCCATGCTCGATGAGTTTCGTGCCCTTATCGATAATAAGACTTGGGTTTTAGTTCCTCGGCATTCTGACATGAATATAGTACGCAGCATATGGGTATTTAGACACAAAACCAGATCAGACGGGACTTTGGAAAGATATAAGGCGAGACTCGTATGTGATGGCATATCTCAACGGGTTGGGATAGACTGTGGGGAAACTTTCAGTCGGTGGTTAAACCGGCTACAATCAGAACGGTCTTGACTTTGGCTTTAAACAAAAACTGGCCTATTCATCAGCTCGACGTGAAAAACGCGTTTCTACATGGGGTGTTAAATGAAACTATATACATGCACCAACCCGCGGGTTTTAGACATCCTCAGTATCCGGATCATGTGTGTTTATTGAAGAAGTCTCTTTATGGTTTAAAACAGGCACCCAGGGCGTCGTACAAACGCTTTGCTGATTACGTTCTCCAGCTCGGTTTCTCTAACAGCAAATGTGACACGTCTCTCTTCATTTACAGGTGCGGCTCAGACACAACATATCTTTTATTATATGTATTTGGTCACCACCTCGGACAGTTTGCGCACCATATTCATGGCTCTCCTAGCCGAAGAGTTCGCTATGAAAGACCTTGGCCCCCTTACTTTCTTCCTTGGCATTGCAGTAAGTCGACCCACACCCGACTCTATGTTTCTTTCTCAACATAAATATGCTTGCGAAATTCTCCAAAGAGCAGGTTTAGAATCATGCAATGCCATAGCAACACCGGTTGATACGCAATCAAAGTTGAGCGCAACTGATGGCATCCTTCTTGACAGCCCAACCGAATATCGTCAACTGGTTGACGTGCTCCAGTATCTCACAATTACAAGACCCGACATTAGCTACACAGTTCAGCAGGTTTGCATGCATATGCATGCCCCTCGTACGTCTCACATGCATGCGTTAGAACGAATCCTCAGGTATGTCAAAGGCACGTTGACACATGGACTCTCATTCACCCGGTCCAATCATCATGCTCTTGTTGCTTATACCGATGTCGGTTGGGCCGGGTGTCCAAACACACAGCGGTCAACCTCAGGATATTGTGTGTATTTGGGTGACAATTTACTATCATGGTCTTCTAAGCGGCAACCCACCATCTCTCGATCGATCGCTGAGGCTGAATATCGGGTCGTTGCCAACGTAGTTTCTGAAACCTGCTGGCTACGTAACTTACTTTGTGAGTTATTTGCACCACCTCACAAAGTCACGCTCATATATTGTGATAATGTAAGTGCAGTCTATCTATCCAGCAATCCAGTCTTGCATCAGCGCACTAAGCATATCGAAATTGACATACATTTCGTTAGGGATAAAGTTGCTCGGGGCCAGGTACGGGTTATGCTTGTTCCTTCCAGTTATCAAATAGCGACATTTTCACTAAATGACTACCACGAGTTTTATTTGACTTTCGATCCAGTCTCAACATCTGGGAACCTCCCGTTTCGACTGCGGGGGTGTATTAACCATTAGTGTACAATTGTATTTGTTTTGGTAGTCAAGTGAAAATATTTAGCCTAGCTTGAAAAACAAGTTTGTAGCATACATATATATTGTATCATTCGAGAATAATAAAGGCATGCAATTATATCCCAATTAACAGTTTAGACTTTAGAGAATAAAAGAGAACTCTACAAACATGCTTATATATACATGGGTAGCGCTTATATATACATGGGTAGCCAAAAAGATCAGACTACTATCTCTGATCATCAAACACCAAATCAAATCTTCTTATTATAACTTCAAACTTTTATGGACTATTCAGATGGACTGAAAACATTGTGCATAAATCAAACTAAACATTGAAGGTTAATAAAAGAAACACACAAAAACAAAGACGGAAAGAGTGAACAAAGAAGAAAACTAAAATCAAACCGTAGAATTTGAGTGGCCAATTCTTGCTCATCAATGAAATGATTTGAATCTGGTCAATCGAAAGATGAACTGAATGATGGCAATAGAAAACACTATGACTGCAGCAAGTAGAGCAATTGCCTTCCATGGAGTACTGCAATATTTTCGTGTGAACACCCAAGGAATTTTGTACCAACTATTATAGTATTTTTTTGTTCTTTCCCAAGATTCAATATAATAGAAATCCGGAAAGGTGACATCTTTGCATATGTTGTTTATCATATATGAAGCCTTTTCATTTGAACCTAAGTTATTGACGAGGACATTTGATTTTACCAACTTAGCAACATCGCCTGGAGTAGCAACTATCATATCCATGGCCATGGCATATGATGTAGCATAGTTCTTTACTGGAGTCGAGTATTGCTCGTATGCAATGAGATTCCTCATAATCACTTCAAAGAAATTATCAATAAGCACTCTTGGCATTTTGAGAGTAGGCTTATGCAAAGAATGTTGGAACTTCACCGCCATTAGAAATTTCTTGTCTTTATTGGGCCTAAACCTCACCCCAACTTTGTGTAGTTCTACAGCCGAGTAAGCGGCTGGAATAGCTGTTATTATTGGTCGTTCAGTCCTTTCAGGTTTGTAAAATTCATGTAGAATACCAAGTATGTGATACAAAGGTGGAGTTCTTTCATCGGAAAGATTTCCAACTGTATCGATATTTAATTTCTCAGCAAAAGGATTGACACGTTCTAATAACTCATGAAGCATTTCAGTAAGACTATGCGGTGGTGGTTTTAGTGTTTCAAAAGTGACTTCATAAATGTCTTTGAGAACGAAAAATGGGATTTGATTTTCTAGCAACACCAAGTCCACACCAACAGACCTACTGCGTAACCTGTTCTCATAAAGTTCGTCACCAGCTTTAAAAAGCTTATTAATGAATTGAAGTATGAAACAAGCATCCATAACCATTATTTGAACAAGTTTATCATCACTATACCCATCCTTCATAAAATACTTACCAAAATAATATCTCTTGATTTCTTTTATTGAATCACTCACCTTTTTCTCACACCTTGTCAGTATATCTGCCCGGGAACCTCGCTCTGGTGAACATACCTCCGTCAATAGCTCGTCCAGATACGTCGCTTTCTTGTCTTGCATTAATTTCAAATTTGCACGTCCTCTGTGGATAGGTCCAATAGAAACCACCCGCGGAGTGAACGAGCTAAGGCTGACGTCTCTGAGCCTACTAGGGACTGTGTAAATCGGCGAAAATCTTTCTTCGACGTTTCTACTATTAGCAATCTGAAGAAGTTTCTCTACAGACTCTGAAAGTATTGGTTCGCTTTCTTCGGCAATAATAGTAATATCTGAAAAGGAAACAAATAAGAAAGAGTTTATAGATATCATATATGTAGAGCTTAACGTGTTGAGAGACTAAGGTTACCATGGCTGACAACTGCCAAACTTGAACTTCCTTCTTCTTTGTTGCTCATTTTTCTTCAATTGTATGTAGGAACTCTAGTGGCTTTATAGAGCTAGATGGTATATTGACCTTGAACAACTAATGTTTAAAAAAATTATGATTTTGTTTTCCAGATTTTCATATTGACAATACAAACATACAAGTAGTACCACTTGTGTATTAATACTTAACTAGTACTTTAATAAATTTCCTTTTACTGTTAAAAAACTAATAAAAATAATCACCAACCAATATTAGTTGTGCAATCTGCAATCAATGATTTAATGAGGAAGACGTGAAAGGGATGGATGCATATATAGTTATTCTTAAATAATAAACAATAATAACAGTTCTATCAGCCGACTAGGAAAATTTTCTAAAATAGTGTTAATATTTTTTTATTTTTTCTGAATAATGTCAAGGAGATATGATAGGTGAAGATGATAGATCCGAATTAAGCTATCCGGATCATCCGCAGGTCGATGCCTGGTCAGAATGCTCTCCAAGATATTCCTTATAGAGTTCGTATTAACTACATGGACCCCACATAATATTCACGTATGTGGAGACCAAAATTCAGTTAGGCCGCGTGTCGCACGGAGACACGATCTGCTCTCCACATTTGATCTCAGCCTTTGATACGTAACCGTATTTAGAAGGCCTACGCACGATTAGTTTACGTCACTACAGAAACCCTAAAGTGTATGCTCCAACTATATATACTTTAAGTCACCTGAGGTATATTTGCATGCTCTCGTCTTCACCATAATACAAATACTTAAGCTTTATCTTCTCTGATCAAAGTCCAGTACTTATTCTCACGCCGGAGGGTCATCGCACGACACCCTTCCCTGCCTGCATTGGCCCTAACACATTGTTACATTCGCATGTCTCACATTCCAGTAATCAGAAGTTTATTCTCTGATCAGATTCTGTAACCGGAATTGAACCTTGTTTCGATCTAGATTGTCAGATCCGATTCATCCTATGTTTAGATCATCCTACGTTCAGATCATTATGTCTTGTGTTTAAATCATTATGTTTTATATTTCAGTTCACTGTATAATATATATATATTTATCATTGTCTTTTATGTTTCAACTCATTATGTTATTTTACTATTGATTTTATGTAGTAGATAAATTTATTATTATTTTATTATTGTGTTTTACATATTAGAAAGGAAAATTGGATTTAAATAATCCTAACTTTTGACTATTGGTAAATAATAATCTCACTTTTTGATTTGGCAACCAGCACTCCCACCTTTCAACTTATTTGTTTTTAATGGTCCATTCATCAAAAAGGGTAACACCGTTAACTTTTTGATGACATGGCTGATGATGTGGAATATCTTTTTTTTTCACCTTTTTAACCTAATCTAATATACACATATACATCTAGTCACCATCCTAGTCACCACCTATGACCCAAACACTCAATTTCCTAAATTCATATGCCGTGAAAATTTGCCGTAAAACTCCAATCCACACCTTTGGATCTTAAATGCACTTCATCAATATGAGATAGTATCACTCACCTCAACTAACCTTCAATAAAATCTTCTGATTTCGAAAATTTCAGATTAATTGAAGAACTTAGGGTAATATTTTTGACATTGCATATGAATTTAGGCTTTTTCAGTTTAAAAAAAAATGAAGATTCAGATACATCGATGATGGGATTCGAGAATCAGGGCTTTGAAGAAGCCTAACTATACGCATCTCGTGAAGAAATGGAGTCTTTGGTTCTCGATGACGACGATGACGATAATATCAATAGCCGTAACGATAACGGTAGCAATCCGTCATCCAGATCTAACGGCGGTGCAAACGGAGATGGCAATCAACACCACCACCCTATCTCTCCATCCTTACCTTCTGCGGAAATTTCGATCACCAACGACGACGATCCCCTGTCATCTTCATCCTCCCGTCACCAAAACCCTAACTCGTTCACTTCGCTGCTTGAACCTCCATCTTACGCCGGCGCGGTGTTCAGATCGTTCGACGGTAGCGGCAAGCAGATTAAAGGTCACGGTGTTTCCTCCACGTTATCTCCTTCTTCCAGTTCTAATTACTTGAAGATCTCCGTTACAGATCCGCAGAAGGAGCAAGATGTGAACAACTCGCTTGTCTCTGGCGAGAACACCTTTGTGACCTACTTGATTTTACCACATGGATGAATCTATTTGAGTTTAACAAAACCGAGTTCACCTTCTGGAGCAGCTTGTTTCCGGCGAATCCACAACACAGAAGGATGGGAGGGGGGAATGAAGAAGGAAATGGGGTGTTTGGGTGATAGGTAGTGACTAGGATGATGACTGGATGTCTATGTGTATATTAAATTAGGTTAAAAAAGTGAAAAAGATAAAAAAAAATATTCCACATCATCAGCCACATCATCAAAAAGTTAACACCAAAGTTAACGGTGTTAACTTTTTTTTACGGAGGGAGCATTAGAAACAAATAAGTTGAAAGGTGGGACTGCTGGTGGCCAAATCAAAAAGTGGAATTATTATTTGCCAATAACCAAAAGTTAGGATTATTTAAATCCAATTTTCCTATTAAAAATAAATGGTGTTGTTATTTAAATCCAATTTTCCTATAGCAACACTGTACTCGTTTTAAATATTAAAAATAATCGTTTTTATGCTGTAAGTTTAAAAAAATATGATATCGTATGTAAAAGTTATAAACGTTTCAATAATGTACGTGAGAACTTAGATAAAAATTCAACACAAGTGACCAAAAATAAAATGCCCCTCCATGTTTCTCTCTACCAATTTAATCTCAATCATTAATTAGATTTTAATAACAAATCAAATGGCCTTACATCTTCTTAATCTACGTAGATTAAACAAACTTCTCAAGATAACTTCACTCTTATTACATTGATAGATAAAAGTAAAGTATTAAAATATACAGAAAATTTTAGTTTCATAGAAAAATGCAAAACTTTAAAAGATAAAACTGAGATGACAACATAACGATTAGGTTAAATGAGCGGAGGAGAACGCACATTGTGATTGTGACAATGATGTAGTTAAACATGTGTGACATTAATATAGTTAAACACGTAAAGATAAACGAATGAAATAGCACCGACTCGATCTGAAAATTGAAATGTTGATATACAAAACACATGCAACGGTATATTTGAAATTCAAGAAAAAGTTATTTCGTTGTAAAATTGAGCGCAAAGAAACATGAAAGCATATTACTTTTAAAAAATGAAAATCTTGTTTTAAATAAAATTGACTCGAGACTTATACTGACTCGGTGTTTTTGGAATGTAAATGGACTCGATTTTAAATGAAATCTATAAATACGAAATTTCAAGTGGAAGTGAAATAAATAAGAGTGGCGTTCAACTACAAGAATTCAAGAATATGTTTCTAGGCCTTAATTACACCTACTAGCTTAGTCTAGTGGTAAAGTTGTATAACCCTCTTATCAAAAAGATTTAGGTGCTTGTTTTGTTTTTTAAGAGGTAAAATGTCTGCAGTCTGCAAACCACATCTGCAGACATAAAGAGGTGGACTAAACCTCTGCAGTCTGTAAGAAGAGTGTTTGTTTTTTAACTTATGCAGGCTGCTAAAATAAACTGAAATTTAAATAATTCATTTTTTAAACTTATACATATTTCAATCATTTTATTTCTTTCCGTATATTTTAGCAAACAATTGTTTTTTAAACAATTCTCTTTTAAATAAAATATCAAAAATATTTTATAAAAACTGTTCAAAAAAATGTTTTTTAAACAATTTAAAAACGTTTTTAAATAAATGTTTAAAAATTTTTGTTTAATAATTGTTTAAAATATTTTTTCTTAAAATAATTGTTTAACTACGTTTTTTAAAACAAAACTTTTTAAAAAACAATTTAAAAAAACTAATTTAAAAAAAACATTTTAAAATTTATTTTTTAAAATTAATTGTTTAAAATGTTTTTTTTTACTTTTTTAAAAGACGATTTAAAAAAAGTGGTTAAAGAAGTTTCTTAAAAGTTTTTTAATATATTAAAAACTTTTAAAAAAGTTTTTTTAGAAAAAGTTTTTTAAAAAGGACTTAATAAAATGTCTGTTTATAAAAGAATAAAAAAAACTGTTTAAAAATGTTTTTTTAATGTAAAAACAGTTTAAAGAGAAGGTTAGAAGATGTCATAAGTGACTGGGTCACATCTGCACCAAGAAGAGCCTGCGCAGACATTATTTAATGAAATGTCTTCGAGAAAACAAACAGTCTGCAGACCTAAATGTCTGCGCGTGATCTGCGCGGCGCAGACAGAAGAGCACAGGAAGAGCTTTTGCAGAAAAACAAACACCACCTTAGGTTCTAAGTGTTATTTAGAGCATTCACGGTAGGTTCCTTAAAATATATGTGAGTGTAAATCTGTATAATTTAGGGTTTGGTTGTGAGTGGTTGTGAGTAAAGGAGAGAGAAAACTTTACAAAATCTGTATATTTGACAAAAAGTTTGGTGATTTGCTAAAATTTGAGGATTGAGAGAGAGAAAAAATGTAATAATAAAAGTATAAATTATAAGGATAAGGATAGAGAACCTGCTGTGAATGCTCAGCATTCATGGTAGGTTCCTTAAAAAATATGTGAGTGTAAATCTGTATAATTTAAGGTTTGTTTATGT
>JBCNJP010011813.1:0-14887 GCA_039602395.1 Deinandra increscens subsp. villosa
AGATAGTATGGAAAGACGAACAAAGCTTTACATGAAGGAAGTCGTCTCTCGTCATGGTGTACCTATATCTATCATATCCGGTCGCGATAGCCATTTTACCGCAAACTTCTGGAAATCCCTTCAGAAACCGTTGAGTACTCGCCTCGACATGAGTACCGCTTACCATCCACAAACTGACGGTCAAAGAGAAAGAACGATTCTAACGCTTGAGGATATGCTACGGGCATGTGTGATCGATTTCGGACCTAATTGGGATGAGCATCTCCCACTTGCCGAATTCTCTTATAACAACAGTTATCACACTAGCATCCAAGCCACTCCGTTCGAAGCACTTTACAAAAGAAAGTGCATATCCCCGCTTTGCTGGACTGAAATTGGTGACAGTCAACTGACTGGTCCCAAACTGATCTTTGAAACGACTGAGAAAGTGTTTCAGGTCCGTAACCGACTGAAGGTTGCTAGGGATAGACAAAAGAGCTACGCCGATAACCGTCGCAAACCCTTGTCTTTTGAAAAGGGTGACCGCGTCATGTTGAAAGTGTCACCTTGGAAAGGTGTCATCCGGTTCGGCATAAGATGAAATCTTAACCCTCGTTACATTGGTCCATTTGAAATCACTGAGACAATCGGACCGGTAGCTTACCGTCTACGTCTACCTGCAGAGCTAAGCAGTGTGCATGATGTTTTTAACGTTAGTAATCTTAATAAATGCTTGTCTGATGAAATGCTTGTCGTCCCACTTGATGAAATTCAAGTTGACGAAACACTTCACTTTGTTGAGGAACCTGTTGAGATACTTGACCGAGAACTCAAGAGAATGAAGCATAGCCGCATTCCCATTGCCAAAGTGCGATGGAACTCTCGACGAGGTCTAGAGTACACTTGGGAACGCGAGGATCAAATGCGTCGGAAGTATCCTCGTCTTTTCGGAAACGTCGCAGTCGACCAGTGATCAAGAACTAAATTTCGGGACGAAATTCTTCTAACTAGGGAGAATGTGACACCTCGTCCAAAATCCAGGTCAAACCGTTTACTTTAACTTTTAAATTAAGTTTTAAGGTGCTTTAATTGATCTGATTACTGTTTAAACTGTTAATTAATGTGCCTAACTGTTAACTGAAGACGTAAATCAAATCCCGCGTTTGTACTAGAAGTGTATACCCGATAAAAACATAAAGATTTCATGTATTAATCATGGAACTTCAATAACAAGAAAAATAAATATAAAATGTATTTCTATATTTTATCCGGAACTAGTGTCAAACGATTATATAACCGACACGGCAAAATGATAAGCGATCGTATGTTTAAAACTATTCGGTTTTAAACAACCTGGACGATCGAGCTTAAAACTGTCACGAACTGACAAACTGAAAACGTTAATCGTAACCGTGTGAAAAACTAAAAAATATAACTGATTTCTGAAAAATTGTCATAACCAAACAATTGTTTTTATGAAATAAAAACATCACAAACTGAAATCGTTGTCAAGACTTAAGCCAAATCCCATTCGATCAACCAATTTGGCCTGACTCGGCCCAATAGACCCAATAAGCCTAAAACGATGAAACCGAACCCAAAACCTTGACCCGTTACTCAAACTTGATATTCCGAATGATCGTGGCGATCCGTGAACTCAGCCGATACACAACGAGCCCGGGCCTCGAACCGGCACCCCGTTTGGACCCGTACGACCCATAACCGAAGAACGGGTCCAATTACATTTTTTTCTTTAATTATTTAGGCCCAATATAAAGTCCAAGCCCAATGGATTAATTTTTAATAATATTGGCCCATCAACTTTTTATTAATTTTTATAAAACTTATTACCACCTTTTGTGTTTATAAAAATTTATCACCAACTTTTATAATTTTTATACTTTTATTACTTATGAAAGTTATGAGTTATACTATCTCTAATCTTTTATATAATTTATACAAGATTTTCAAAGCCTAAACTATTTTATAAAACTCAACAAGTTTTATATAAAAAGTCACCTACTTACTCTCTTTTTTTAAAGAAAGGAGTTAGGAGATTTTAATTTTTGGAATTGTGGAGGTTGTCTTGACCACCTCAACACCCTACCACCCTCACTCTAGACCATCATTGACAAATAGTAATAGGAGATTTGTACACTTAACTCACCACATCTCCATCTACCAACTCACTCACACACACCTCACTCACTTTCCCTGCAAGACCGGCAGCCCACCTCCTACTCCTTCCTGCTCCCTCTTTTTTTCGTTGAAAAAACATATACAGATCGATTCTATGGTAGATAATATCGAGACAGAAGTTTTGTCATATATTGTGTTGAATGATTACATAAACCGAAGGAGTATACAAACGATTAAGCTATGGGGGAGGTTGGACAAAACCTCCCCTCTCAACACATCGAACTGGACAGACTCTGGACAGAAACTTACAAAGAAATACAAAGATGAAACTATTTATACTATTCATTATGTCCGAACTGGGCACCTCCGAACCCTCTCCGAACTCCATCCGAACTTGGAGTTCGTCCAAGGTTCGGATGACTCCGAACCTTGAGTTCAGCTGGGGTTCGGACCTCATTTCACGTCTCAGTCAACTCAGTCTATTTGACAATTCGAACAGTAACGGCCACACAAGGTTCATGTATCAACATTCGTAAACCCCCACCATTTCCCCCTTTGTTCTGCCGTAACACAACCACCAAACACCCCCACTATTTTTTTGTGAGTAAGCAACCACCTTGCACCCTTTCTTTTCTTTACTAATTGAGCAAACCCCTCCCCCCCCCCCCCCTCTTTTCTTCTTGTCAAGACAAACAAGCACCCACCACCCTTCTCAATTTTTTTCCTTTTGTTGCTGATTGAACCAACCCACAATACCACTGCCACCTTATCTCCCATCCCTTTTGTGTGTTCGGACCACCCAAAGCCACCTTCCTTTTCCTCCTCCTTTTCTCTCGGAACCACCACGCACCACCACCTTGTGCCGCTGCTGATTGGAGCTGCCAAACATCGACGTTTGCTGTTGTTCGGGACTGCTGCGAGCCACTGTGGACAGCCGTGAACCGCCACCGAGCCGCCACCCCCTCCGCCACCTTTCCTTTTCATTTTGGTTTCTCTTAACTCCGCTCCGTTGTGAGTCTTTTTAACCGTTATCGTCTATGTTTTGTACGTTATTAACGTCCCAAACGATCCCCCGAGTCTTGACAATCGAACCGTGAAAACCGGAGCTTTCTAATCATCAAAACATCTAAACTATTTTTCTATCACTTTCTCTTTATTTCGTTTTTCTTAAACCTTAGTGTTGTAAGGTTTGAAAATGTGAAAAGTGATGTTTTGATCCATGAAAATCAAGTTATATAACTTTTTAGTTAACTATGATCATCTTATATTTGTTTAACATATGTTACATGTTTAGACATTGTTAATATCATGTGTTGATATATCATAACTTACTAGAATTGTAGATTGTAATTTTAGTGGTTAATAATCTTATTTATAAGTTATTATATGCAAATGATGAATTACCATGGACTAAATATGATGTTAGTGACACATGTGGACTAATTTGGACATTAGGAAGTGTTACTATAATTTTGGACATAAAATCATGGTTTTCGAACATTTAAATTAATTTTATGATAAAATATTAAAGTTAGTAATTTTATAAAATTACTTGGATATTTTAGGCCATAAAATGTCATCATGAAATTTAAGTATATAAATGGACACATTTTATAAAAATATGATTTTTAAAATACAAGACTTAAATGACTTGTTTAGATTTTATAAAAATGAAATGGATAAAATATACATAAATATATTTTATATCCAAAAATAGTAAAAGATCATGTTTTTGAACAATTGACAAAAGTATAAAACTTTGGATTGTATACAAAAAATGGAATATTTTATGTTGATTAATAACTCTAAAAAAAATCTTTAAATTTAAACCCTAGCTTTATTTAATAAATAAAGTTATTTAAAAATGATTTTATAAAAATAAAATCAAAAGACTTATAGAAATTATGAAAAACATATTTTAAACATTTTTGATTATTTTTAAAAGAATCAAAATAATCAAAACGTTTTAACCGGAGCAAATATTTTATTTTTAAAAGTTTGGAATAGAAACAAAATCTTTAAAACGATTTAAAAACGTGTTACGACGTAACGAATCGTAAATAATTATTTTTAACAAATAATTATTCTTATGAATTTTAGAAACCCTAATTTGAGATAAAATCATTTTGATTTGTTAATATAATTATTTTAATAACAATTATATTTATATTAACTTAAAACCCTAATTTTCATAACAGGAGTTTAAATATCAAAATAACCTTTAATATTTACCTACTTGTGTTAAATCATTTAATCTCTAACTTGTATTAATTTAATAAAATTATTTCGATAAGTTAGAATAATTATTTCGATAATAGTTGTGAACCCTAGTTATATATATTATAACTCAACGCGATCAATTATTCAATCGATCGAGTGAACTTAAAAATAATAATAAATATTATTATTTAAAACATTATTCAAGACCTGATTGAATTGGTCTTCACGATACGTTATCGCATATTTATTCCTTGTATTTATTTACATTAAATGCTTTTATACATGAACGATTGCATTTACTGATTTTAAACTGATTAACTAACGGGTTTTCAAAACGCTACAAACGGGATTATACATCAAAACTTTACCGATATCATTTGGGTAACGTTCGTTACTCAAATGATTATGTGGACCCTTATGCATGTTGTCTTATGTTTTATTAGGACATTACTTGCTAGTTGTCACTCGGCAATTCATCATCACTGAAATCAAGTGAGTTTCACGGCCCCTTTTCTTTACAACTGTTTTACACTTATGGGGGAGAAATCATTAACTGATAAAATGTTTTAACTTAATGTTATGGTCTACTGTTAGCCGTATGACTATCTGTTCTCTTACTGATTGTCCACAACTGGTACTTCATCGTTATAAACGTTAGTACTACTGAATCCCACCAGTAGTTGATTTCAGTTAGTTCTGCTCGAAACGATAACTAGTGAATAGATCTATTTGGGTTGACAACCCTGCCCATGTTTGGTCTCTCCAATCCTGACTCCGTACATTGTCAAGGGGTACACGTCAGTTATTTTGCTCTGTTCGGTATCTCTCGGGCGAGGATACCATGGGTGGGTAAACCGTTAGTATTTGAAATCAAGGTTCATGTGAGATCATACAACTATAACAGTAAACCAATGTAACATTCTGAGTTTTCTGAAACTGTTTTTTACAATCTTACTATCGAGTCCTAAACCTATGAAGTGTGAACCTCACCAACTTTATGTTGACCTTTTAAACTCATGATTTCTCAGGTAACTTAGCTTATCATGGAAGACGTGCAAATGGGGTTTCACTGTAACTTTCGAACCTGCTTTACCAGAGTCGTAGTCCCGACCTATCTTAAACAAATTTCTTTACGATTTTAATATCAAAATAAGACTTTTATTCAAATGTAAGACAATAATATTTCACCACAACTTTGCGCTGCAACATGAATGGTATTATGTTTTAAGTGACGTTTGAATTTAGTAGAAGTTGTTCTGTATATCTGCGACTATGATTCTGTCTCGCTCATATCCCAAACCATTGACCGAGGTATGATAGTCACGCATCCCATGCGATGATACTCTGCATGTGAATTTTGGGGGTGTGATAGTATGTAAACAAGATTGTGGTAAATTAGTATGACTTTGGTGTTATTCATCTAAGTGTTTGTGAAAATGCCTAAGTGAGATATAGAACTTGTAAGTAGGTTGTTATGGTCAAATTTACAAGTGGATTGTCAACTTAAATCCTTAAGTGAATGTAGGTGATTAAGGAGGAGATTCAAGTCATTCACACTGAGGCAACAACTTGAGAGGTAACATTTAAGTTGTTACTGTATTATGTTACAAGGTATGATACAATGTGGTTTGACCACTAATATGATTATGAATTTAGTAGGAGCATATTAATTGCCTATATTGTGATCGTAACATAAGTTGGAAATAGGGGTGTGTAGTTAGATGTTGGTTACAACATCAAAGAGGTAAATATGAATGCATGTATCATAAACCATTTGTATTAATTTGAATAATACCAATTGTGTTTATAAAAGTGTGTTTCATGACCCGTTTCGGTAAAGATGAATAACATAAAAGTGTGTAGTATGACCCGTTTTGGGTAATGATGAATAAAACCAAAGTGTGTTATATAAAGTGTATAACATGACCCGTTTTTGTAAAGATGAATAACACCGACGTGTGTTATATAAAGTGTGTAATATGACCCGTTCGGGTAAGGATGAATAACACCAAAGTGTGTTATGTAAAGTGTGTAACATGACCCGTTTAGGTAAGGATGAATAACACTAAAATGTGTTATATAAAGTGTGTAACATGAAACGTATAGGTTAAGATGAATGAAATCAAAGTATGGTTATATAGAGTGTGTATCATGACTCGTTTGGTCATCGACCATTAACCACTTACGAGTAAGTTGAAAGTATGTGAGATAGTACCATAATGCTCCTATCCAAGTATGTAGTTAAACGTGAAATAGGACTTTACGATCCTATTAGGTTGAATGGTTAAATATAGTGACTACATGTCTATGTTGTAAATAAGAAGGTGGAAGTAGTTGTTTGCCTACTCAAAAGTATGTTTGAACATGTAGATCTATGTTGGCCTTAATCATTAGAAGTTGCTTACAATAGCGAAGCTTGAAAGAAAACCTCGAGTGTGGGGTGGGGTGGGGGGGGCGGGCTCAAAATTCTATAGAGGGGGTGATACTCAATACACATATATTTTGTATATAAAATCACGAAAATAGGTACCTCTGAACGAAAAAACCGATGTGCCCCCCCCCCCCCCCCGCGAGTCCCTTCTATGTTTCGCCAATGATTGCATAAAGGGGTCAACGGGCTGGAAAGGGGGAATACATGATTATTAACCATGTTGATAAATGAATGTGGAAGTGCGATTTTACTTTATTAAAACGTATGCTTAAACTAGTAGACATTGTTTAAGAAAGTATGAAAAGTATTAAACTTGTGTTGATCTTAAATGTATGAAACTGCTCTAACGGTTCAACAGGTTAAGAAATTGATGGATTAATGTGGGGGTGGTAAATTATGTTAGAATGGGTGTTCCTTGTTGGTTTTTATATTTGGTAGTGATAGTAATCATAGTTGAAGGTTAGAGGCCAACCTGTGGAGCAAGGTGTGGAAATCGTTAAATGTGGCTAAGTATGAAAGAAGCAGTAAAATCAAAAACCTTTTTATCATGTTACCCTCTTCGTCGTACGCGAAGGTTGTGGTGGTAGAGTTCGCGACACGCGAAGCTCCTCGCGCCACACGAACAAGCGAAGACTAGTCTGTCGCGACACACGAAAGTCTCCAGACTCGATATTTTATGTTGTTTAAAGAATCTAGTGGGGTGGTTTAGGTCATTTGTTTGTAATGTTATGACGTCCGCTCCCAGAATTGGCACCAGGAGGGGTCACGTGTCAGATTTACTCAAGAACACATGGCACAACAGAGATATTAAGCAGCGGAAAATTTGAAACTTTTATTTATATAAGCCAAGTACTACAGTAAGTGTGATATTGTACATAACTAAAACTAATATAATAAAGAAATCTATAACTAAGCCAGCTTTCCAGAAACTCGTCCCTGGTAGCTTTCCCGATTATCCCGTCCGTGCCTTTACTTCTAAACGTCTCTGCAGAACCTAGCATACATACTTTTAAAAAGTCAGTTTACGCTGGTGAGTTCTACCATTTAGTTCAAAAACATTTTAAGTGTTTACCTGGTTTTCACAAAAAATTTATAACACATATATCAACATATAAAATCCTAACACGTAATCACTATGATAATATATCCTATTATCTTAACCATGACCCTAGGCTTAACTTCTAGAGCATAATATTTAACCAACTATTTTGGTTCTCCATGAAGAGTCTGCTCACCACTGCACATTTCGTCCCATCTCGAAGGATAGTTATTACAACGACCCAATGCAGCTCCGTCCGTAGACGGTTCCCTAAACCACCACTATGGGTAAGTGGCGTCTCTTCATTCTTCATCTCCTTCGAAAGGTTCGCCCGCCAATGCAATCGTCATCCTACCTTGTCATAAGATAGCCTTTGCGATGTCCGACTGCCGCTCCGTCCGTACACGGTTCCCTAAGCCACCACTATGGGGAAGCAGCGACCCTTCGTCTTTAGTAGCAACACATGTTCTAACTCTAATAAGTCATATGAGCAACTCATGCTTTAACTCTATTAGATTCTAGTAGCAACTCATGCTTTAACTCTATTAGGTCATTTTCTCATCTTAATGACTTAATCACCGATCATGTATACTACATGTATACTATCTACCCCTAGTTAAATAACCAGATGCTTTAGGTTTGTTATTAAACAGTGATAAGGTATTCATATACTGAAACAAACAGACATCCCCCAATTTACCATTAGTGCATGTATACAGGATGTACCAGCGGTGTATCCTCCACACTTCCAATATACCAGGTAACTTATATTACTATGTATATATATAGGATGTACCAGCGGCGTATTCACCACATTATTAATACAAGCAAATGCACTACCTGTTCTCATATAATCATACATATTTACTATATGTTTACTAACAACTCCCTCGTCACTTGGCTACTTAATTTCAAAGCAAGTATATACAGATCACATTATAATCAACATAATTGCATAACACGTATAAGCAATTTAACAACTTCATCATATAACACGTATATATCAAGTTACAATTATCTTGAATATATTTTCACAAGTATTGTATGTATACCAGCCTGAAAACATTAAAAGCATTTAAAACATTTAATAGTGGCCTCATAGGACTCATTATATAAAATAAGGCTTGTGGAAACTCACCTGGTATCTTTAATTGGTTATTCAGATAGAATCTCCGTTATCGTCCACAATTAACCTAATCGCGTATCGGATTGCATTAATGCAAAGTTATTAATACCTACGTTTATTTATATCTTATTATCTTAATAACACTTTATTAGGGTTTATCTCTTATAAGGTCAAAATGACCAAAATGCCCTTATAGACATAATAACATTTTTATTGCTAATATGAAGATGCGCAAATCTATAAGTAAACGCTCACCCCAGGATCGCCCAATGAGGTATGACATGTCCCAGATGGGATTTATACGACACCCCCGCTTTGCCAGAAACCCCAGAGTACAGGCGCTTACCCTTTCGGTCCGCACGAACTTCTAAATATCCGATTAACTTGGTATCTTTAATACTTTACTATTTATCAAATTTAAACTCATATATACTTATTATATATATAAACATGTTATAAGACCAAAAATCAAGTCCCCATACCCTCCGGATTATTTTATATTAATTAATATATTTAGAAACCCTAATTTCGTGTATTTCTTGTTTTATTATCAACACTCATTTTTATTTGAAACCGAATTAGGGTATTATCCATTATAACATTTTATAATATTCTTTAAAATATCAAAGCTTAATTCAACACCGTTTACTCGATTTGGGCAGAACAACATTATAAAAACCCTAATTTTAACCCGTTAACAAAACCATTACCAAACCTTTTCCAATTGTCAAATAAACTTAGGGCTTATTAAAACACATTATTTAAGGATTACCTACAAAAATTCAGACCCTAATTCCCACCCGATCACCCAATTTTCACAAAACAAGCTCAAGAACCCTAATTTTACCACATTTTTAGAATACATACTTAGAGATCGATTTAGCCAAAACTGAAAGATGTTATTTTAGATCTTACCTAATGATGCTCAACTACAGAATATGGCTTCAAAACTCCTCATCGTTTGCTCCAATTTTACAGATGAAGACTCGGTTGTGGTTTAGGGTTTTTAGATCAAATATCTCGAAATTGGCAAGGAATTATGGACGATCTATGGTCCCTTTTATAGTCATTAGGGTCGTCTGAGGTTCCTCCACGCAGTAGGGTAACTAATTCGGCCAAAACGACGCGTTAGGGGGATCAAACGTGTGCTGTAAGATTTAAACGTGGAAGATTTTGCGCCTGTAACGAGTCGCGTATCGCAAAGGGGAGGGGGCTGGGGCTTCGCGTATCGCAAGCCAACTTTAACAGTTTGGCAGAAATGGTCCCTGAACTTTTATTTTACAGTTTTAACCCCTGAACTTCTACCGATTGTTATAAAACACTTAAGGGTACATTTCTAATAGTTTCTAAGGTTCGGATTACGTTCGATTATATACATATACATACGTATATATATTTACTCAAATTACACTTTTAGTCCTCCA
Organism: Deinandra increscens subsp. villosa; assembly: GCA_039602395.1. Lineage (NCBI taxonomy): Eukaryota > Viridiplantae > Streptophyta > Magnoliopsida > Asterales > Asteraceae > Deinandra > Deinandra increscens. Next base: position 10,359 of record JBCNJP010011813.1, read on the forward strand.
ACTTCTATTTAATGCATATAAACCTTTTATCTTTTGATGTAGTTATTATTTCATGTCCTAAAACTTTCCTAAATATATTTCTACAATTCTTGAAGGTTCGGTGAGGAATATAATTATGTATTTATGTATAAATATTATATATTTATCCATTTTCTTTCTCGTTAACTCTTATTTGTGCATTTTTCACATATGAATGTATTTACTAAGCCTATAATAAATACGTATACATCAATGTTTTATCTTGATGATTTCAATTACGTATATTTCTATATTAAACATGTATTTATTTATTTTTCACTTAATATTTCGTTGTGCTATCTTTTAGATACGTATTCTCTACGTATTCATCTACTCGGATTATCATCACATATATTTCACATGTATTTACATAAAAACACATATAACATGATATTTTAAACACGTATAACCACGTCTTTCTAGTATATATATAATTATATATAGTCACGTATTTACCAATTTATGAAATTTTGGGATGTTACAAATGTCATTATTAGAACGCGTTACTTGTAATATTGACATGTAAGGAGAAGGATAGAAGCGGGTCAAGATCGAGCCGTCGTTTCGAAGAACCGAACACCACTTGAAAGATGAGTTTTGAATTTTGTTAGTCATTTTGATGTTGTCGCATTCTTTGATAATAATGGATGTTTAAAGTTGTTTTAAGTGAACTAAGTCACTCAGTTTGAAAGTTGTTATTTTGAAAAGACGAAATTTTCTAGGACCGTTTTCCAAACGTGTATATTCTGCAATATAAGGAGAAGGGTGTTACATTATTATGTCATTAATTGTTTTAGGAGAATAATACACTTTAATGGCTAAAATTGAGGGACTAAAGTTAATTAGTCCAAAATCTGGAAAAGAAGAACAGACGTATTCTTCATCTTCTAGAGCTTCAAGAACACCCATCTAGGGTTGAATTCAAGTTCAAGAAATCAGGAGGGGAAAACTCGAATATGTGGCTAGGAATTTGGAATTTAAAGCTTTCCTGTCATTGGAGTTTGATTGGGTAAGTTTTCCAAAATGAGCAAATGAGTAAAACGAATAGCCGCCCCAAATATAGATCATGAAGCGGTGCACGATAGTTTGGTTGATGACTACATTACGGACGACGTCATTTATAATGAAGATCTTTTTGTTGGGATTTGCAATGGCATCCTGGTTACTGATTACATACATAATGATTGTTACCTAGCTGTGTTATTTAACAGTTTAATACGAAATCAGTGTTAAATGCAGTGGAAAACAAAATTAACGAGAATACCAATTGTAAAAACATGATTCGGATCGTTTCCAGGTCAAGAACAAGTAGAGACAGAAGTTTGTCATTCAATATGTGTCGAATGCTTACAAACCGAAGGAGTATACAATCGATTAAGTTCTCGGAGAGGTTGGACATACTTCTCCTCTCACACATAAGACCCTAAGACCTTAAGACCATATGACCAAACTTTAACTTCTTAGATAATTACAACCTATTTATCGTCAGCTACGGCCCAAGGAACCAGCCAAGCAATGAACCAAGGCTTCGTGCCATTGGTTCGTTGCTCACGAACCCTTGGTTTGTGGATTGGTTGTAGGTCCGAATATCAACCAATCACGATATCTTAATCACAAACGAGTGCGGAATCCTCGTATGTGATTGATTCAAGAAGAATGTAGAAGAAAGAGACTCAATCGATAAGAAAGATCGAATCTTGAATGTAAAACACTACAAACTTGAAGCAAATGGTGACTGATCGTAAACTCAAAGTGAAAGAGAAATCGTAAATTGTAATCTCCAAAAGCTTGTCATAATCATAAACATGAGGGTTTATATACTACCCATACAAAAACCCTAGGGCCAATCATAAACACATAAAGCCCAATCATAAACACAAGTAATTGGCCCACATGGCCTAACTATAAACTAACTAAGCCCAAAAGCCCAATAACTAACAAGCCCATAACTAATGTTCATGCCTCTAATATATAGCCCAACAATCTTCCCCTAGGCATGAACCATTAGACCACCTATGGCAGCTGCCAGATCGAATCTGAAAGTGTTCTGCACATTGTTCGACCACCATCCATTTGCCACAATCCGGTTAGCTGTACCATGGAAGATCCCCACCCTTATAGCGTTTTCCAGATCATTCTCATCTCCGAGAATAGGTTGTGAGGCGAGGAGCTTGATATCTTTTTCTCCAAATCTCAGCAGATCGACTGGATCGTAGAAACGAAATTGCCTCATTCCCTTGCAGAGAACCACCACCTCGCGAGTCGTTGGATCATAACACCAACAGTCAAAGCTTTTGACTAAGGTACCGTCTTCGATCTCATCCAACATATTGATCACTCTTGTGCGTTTGGTGGGTGGTCTCCTTGCTTCACCTATCGGCTCACCAGTTTCTGGGTCAGTTCCAGTCTCGACCCATCTTACTTGCTTCAGCTCAAAGTTTGCAAAATTATTTTCTAATTGGCTCATCAGATTGTTTCGAATAAGATCTCCTTCGGTGCTGTTCCATCTGTTGATGTATGGAGCTCTAAGCAGACTTCTAATCTCAGGCTCAGTCCATGAATGAAATTGGGCACGTGTTCTATAGTACTCTACTGGACTGTAGCCGTCACGGATCACAGCAAACAGCTTCTTCTCTGTGTCATAGTGCCAGCACAGAATAGTTTCACGACTCCCCCTTTTGTCTATAGAGCTTTCACCAACATCAAGGGTGTATTGAGTGGGGGCTGGTCCTTGAAAGAATTCCTTAAACCAGTTGTCGTGACCTTCTGGTGCTTTGGAGATGACCCTTCCACTTCGGGCATAGTTAGACATCTCGATAGTGTCATCTCCATCATCCAAATTTACTGCTTCTGTACCTTGCACACCCCGAGATGAACTTTGACCAGGGGCACCTGAAGTATTTGACTCCACAACATTTTTCAAATCACCAAACTTCTTCTTCAGGTCCATCAAGGTCTCATACAGACACTTCATTCTATTCTTGTCAGCCACCTCCTTGTCTTTCAGTTTTCTGTTCTCAGCCTGGAGTGCATTTATCTCATTTTCTCTGATTCTGTTTTGAGATATCAGAAAGTTAATATGAGGATCAGTGCTTATCCTCATTTCAATTGGGAGCTCAGTGGCTAGAAATGGACGGAAGCTAGGCATAGTCGGTGGCAGGCTTGTCACAGTTGAGACGCTCACTCTCACTGGACTGGGTACAACAAAAGTGTTGTCAACCTCCAGAAATTGCCTTTCTTCCCGAACAGGGCTACGTTCGGTCAGAAGAGGACTTTCAGTCTGAACTTGAGCAGGTTGATCTTCAACATTCTGCACTGGGTTTTCGTCCTCACCAGTTGGATTCTGTGAACTTTCACCAGATGGTTGAACCATCATCAGACTTGAGCTAGTCTTAGTAAATTTAAATCTTATGCTTCTTGGATCAGACCTCCTCCTTGGAGACGGTTCACGTACAGGGATGGGTTCTTCAACAACATCCTCTACGTTCAGATTTAGCTCGGGAGGGGTTGCATTACTGCTTGAAGACATTAACATGTCGTCCCTACTTCTCTTAAGACTGATGGGCCCCAAATCCCCATAAATGTCATCATCATTAACATTCTCGTAAGCTGGGAAGATATCATCCATAATGTTTTCTTCATCAGAGGGTATCACCACATCTTCTTCTTGCACATTTACAGCCAGAGTTGCTGTTATATCTTGATCTTCAGCAACAAATGCATTTACAGTTGGCACATCGGCTTCAGGTTCAGATTCTTCAACTTCTTGTTCCCTTGCCACTTCGGGAAATGCACCCCTCTTGACCCATTCAAGCCTTCCTTCAAAACTGTTTTTACCCTTTCTGTCTTGGGTCTGTAGTCCAAACACTCCACAATCCATTACCTTAATATCCAGTTTTTCCACCCTCTCTTCAATCATGGGATATTTCTTCATGACCACCATCTGTACGAATCTTGGTGTCATCAGGAACTGTTCTCGGGCGCTCAGGTCAGCATTGCCTATCCAATCCAACAACATCATCTTGGAGAAATTGAATTTCCAGTCCAAGGCCAATGCGAAAAATGCTGTTCCATGCAGTTTGTTGAGCTGATCAAAGGTAGTTCTCTTTCCCAGAAATGATTTTTGCTAGTAGTGAGCCAGACACCTCCAGTAGTGCGGCAACAACTTCTTGAAGATGGGAGGGAACTTTCCTTCATATCCCAGAGATTGAGCACCCGCTAGAACAACTTCCTTCGGATACTCAATCGGATCAGCATCACTATCAATGATGTTCAGCCCTTTTCTGATGTCATCCTCCTGAATCACTATCTCCCTGTTCTGAATTGTTGCACTGATCTTTGTTTTATCTGCATCAGCTCTAGCAGATCCCCAGAACTCCCTTACAAGCTGCTCATCAATCAGCACACTTGATCTCAGGGCATGGTTTATCTTGCAGATATTCATCCCGGCAACCAGTGAATAAAATAATTCCATATGCTTCTTTGGTGGGTCTTCAAGATACGTTGGGATG
>JBCNJP010011814.1:0-5000 GCA_039602395.1 Deinandra increscens subsp. villosa
AGTGAGATATTATTATGGGTGGGGTTATTGTGAGAAGTTTAGTTTGGATAAGAAGGATAAGAAAGAATTATAGCCATTAGATCTTCAATTAAATGAAGATCTATGGCTTAAAATTTTCCTGGGTAAATTAGGAAAAAAAACTAAAGAAAATAAAAGATGGAAGGGTATTTTTGATTTTTTATCAAATTCCCCCCATTTTTTAAAGATTCATAACTTTTAGATACGACATTATTTTTTTTTTTAAATTACACCATAAAAACGAGCGTTTTTTTATCTTTAAAACGCGTATAGTGTTGCTATATAAAAAATTAATTTTTTTTTACTCTTTCGATTGTATCAAAATGTTCAGATCATTGTGTCGTTGTGTCATTGTGTCAAAATGTTCAGATCATTGTGTCATATTGTGTCAAAATGTTCAGATAATTTGTGTCATATGATGTTAAAAACCGAAAAAGTAATTTTTTTTTAATTTTATATATAGCAGCACAATATATATACTTTTGACACGACGACACAATGACACAATGATCTGAACATTTTGACACAATGACACAATGATGTGTCAAAATATTCAGATCATTGTTTCATATGGTGCCAAAAACCGAAAGAGTAATTAATTTTATATATAGCAACACTATATATACTTTTGACACGACGACACAATGACACAATGATCTGAACATTTTGACACAATGACACAATGATGTGTCAAAATCAGATCATTGTTTCATATTGTGCCAAAAACCGAAAGAGTATTTAATTTTATATATAGCAACACTATATATACTTTTGACACGACGACACAATGACACAATGATCTGAACATTTTTGACACAATGACACAATGACCTGTGTCAAAAATCGAAAGAGTAAATTTTTTTTCTTTATTTTTTATATAGCAACACTATATGCGTTTAAAAGATAAAAAGAATGCTCATTTTTATGGTGTAATTAAAAAAAAAATAATGTCGTATGTGAAAGTTATGAATGTTTATAGAAAATGGGGGAAGTAGATAAAAAGTCAACAAAAGTGGCTAAGACTAAAATACCCCTCCTTTCTTTTTTATTAGATCAAGATCTAATGGCTGAAATTCCTTCTCATCCTTCTTACCCAAAACAAACTTCTCATTTGAACCTCTCTCATTATTATGAGGGTAAAGTTCTAATACAAACCAATTTTATTGTAAGAACTTAAAAAACACTAATTTTGAGTTGGTTTGAACAAAAAACATAAATCAGGGGTGGGTTTTAGAGTAAATGAACTAGAGGGGCAAATTTGGTAAAAATGAAAAAACAATAAAAAACCAAATCAAAATCATCCATCGTCCACATAAACTGAAAAGAAAACCTAATTCCTAAATTGCGTCTCAAGAACAAGCATCAGAGGAGTTTTGTTTGATCCCTCGAGTCGTCGTCGGAGTTCTATCTCCGTTGGTGTTCCGCTAAACGGTCTGGTAATCATGATCCACGCAACCATTCGTCCGTCGTTTTCAATTAGTTAGGTTACGCATTTTTTTACGGAGAGAATTTTCTTCCTGTTCGTTGTCTTCAATTGGATGGAGTTCATCGTAGGATTTCTGTACTAGGTATTCATTAGTTTATCCATTCATTCATTAATACCATCTAAACTTGATTATATATTTTTCTATAATCTTGTAGTAAACCAAGTTGGTAGGAGCTGTTGTTAACAAAACCAGAATCAAGGGATGAAAATTGAGGCTTTGGGTGTTGAAATGGGCCCAAACGTGGGATGGTATAGGGCTGAATTCATGGCTATGTTTAAGGGGATGATAAAGTGAGTGTTTTTTTTTTTTTTTTTTTTAATATTTAAATGAGGGTGTTAGGGGTACACAGTTTCCTCATGGACCCATTGCATATATTCATCAGTTGGCTTATGTTATCCCAATATGAAAGGGAATGGTTATGAGTGCATCGGACACTCGCTGTGGTGTAAGTAGATCTTCTTCTAGTTTATTTGTGCGTCATTGTTTGTTTAGTGTGTGTTACATTTAAATTTTCATACAGGTTGTAAGTTGGGGTGCATATTTATATAAAAGAAATGTGATTGCCAAGTTATTTGCACCAAGTGATTCTCATGAAGCACAAGTTCAATTTGATCTTGAAAGAGGCGTTCCAACAATCATTGCTGTTCTTGGAACTATTAAGCTTCCATATCCTTCTAGACATTTTGACATGGCTTATTGCACATAGTGCTTGATATAATGGGGTGGAAAGAGTAACTCATAAACTCTAGTCTTAAGACCTGGTGGCTATCGGGTTCTTTTTGGTCCATCAATTAGTTGGAGGGTTAATTATCAATCATGGAAACGACCGAAAGATGAACTTAAAGAACAAATGAATATTGAAGAAATGGCTAAACTTCTTTGTTGAGAGAACAAATATGAAAAGGTGAAAACGTAATTTGGAGGAAGAGTGTAAATAAATCCTATTATCAAGAACGTGTTTCACGTGTTAACGTGTGTAAATTAATCCTCTAATCCAGATGATGTCTGGTATATAATTTGATACCAATTTCATGTTTTTTTAACCTTGATCACATAATAAAAATATATATTCTTAATGATTGTTGATTAACTTTCAAATGCCAATGTGTGTAATCAACTGCTTGTGGTGGAATTAGTTTTGTTGGCTTACCTATATGTGAAAAGGTATGAACAAGCCAAGTAAGGGTCACTTTCAATTATTAGTATCGTATACAAAGTAATGTTGCATATATGAGCATACAACTATGCAACATACAGTCATGTTGCATATATGGAACACAATATATGTTGCACACACATAACACAATCATGTCGTATACATGCAATGCAACCTTGTTGCATATATGTATCATCACTGTCATGTTGCATATATGCATTATAAGTATATACATATTATGTAAGAAAACCGAGAGCAATAAAGAAAACCCCATCATGGTGGGGGGAAATGAAAATCCAAGGTCGTTAGATACTAAAAATACCATAAAGGAAAAATGACCTGCGACAAATGTGTACAAAAAAATTACAATAAGAAACCCGAAAAGTTGAAAGAAATATTGAAAAGAATGAAGAAGAAAGGCGACAAGTCAGATTGATATAAATATGTATCTAGCTATCTTTTATACTTGTGACATCCTCATTCACAGCCTTCTTCAATATATTTCTCTTCCCTTCTTGATTTTTTATTGCATTGCAATCAATGTCTATTTGTATTAACATCGCCTATTGTTTATAAAACGCATGTATTGCATATATGTGATATGTATTTAAATCTTATTAAACTGAGACATACCTGTGACATCCTTCTTCTATAACTGTCTTTTTCTAGTTTGTATATCCTATTTTGTCACTGAATAAACTAGATAAGCTCTGCAAACTAAGGCTAATCTGAGTGGTAAATGTAACTTGACCCATCTAACCAATAGTGGAAGATTCATCATTTTATCATCTACACACCTTTAACTCATTTTCAAATAGGTGTGGGGAATAAGATTAAAGAACATATTAACTAGAAAATGAACCAGATATAGATCATTAATTAGGTGCTTTAATCGAGTCCATTACGTGTAATCGTTGATCAAATCGGTGCTATAAAAGGAGTTTTATATACGATTTGTTTCCTTCAGTTTCGGTTAAGTTTCGGTCCAGATTCGGTGTACAAATCACAACGATCCAAGCTCCACGTGTTTACGATTGTTATCAGAGCGTCCAGGCCGTGATTCTACGTGTTTTTTGGATCGAATTATGTGTTCATTTTGCTTTAATTTAATTGTGTTTGACCTTTTGGAGTCAAATTTGTTCATCACGATTTTTTTAGCCACTGTTCTTCAAAGTTAGATTCATAATAAGGTGACTTTATTCATAAAAGTTGCTATAGTTCCATTCAAATTGAGATTCCGAATATGTTTGTGTAATCTAATTCAATTTTGATTCAATTTTTGAGTAAATCACTATTTCAAAGTTAATTTTCTTCTTCACAAGTTCATTCATGGTGATTCCCACAAACCTCATCGATTCTTTTCATATTTTCAGCTTCGTTTTGGTTAAAATCGCACGAACCTCATGGAGCAATCAGATTTGAATTTCATCTCTCTATATATATTTTTTGAAAAACAAAATTACAGATCATCATCTTCCTAGAGTTCGTTATTTTTGTTCAACACCAGATCTTCATAAAATCAATGAATCACATCAAAGTGAGTATCATCCTGCTCGGTTTTTAGAGTACATCGTTGCTCATAATCTCTTGATCCGATTGATATTTGAATGAAATCAAATCTGTTACCGGGGTAATAAGGTAGTATAAGGAAGGAGAACAACTTGTTCAGGGTAGAGGCGCTGACATTTTAGGTTATACACCATAGGTTGCGAAAAAAATAAAAAGAACTGTAAAATTACTTCATTACCCCTCATTTAATCGGGTTTTTAAGTTCTTAAAATTAAAAATGGTTCTTACATGAACTTTACCCATTATTATGAACACAGAATTTATTCAAGACTTTGAATATTTTTCTAAAATCAAAATGCTTATAAAATTTAATTATGCCCTTGAAATATATTTCTTGCAAATAAACGTTTTTAAAAACCCTAGTATTGTTTTTTATCAAATTTAAGCTTTGGTCTCTTTTCTAATTTATGAACTCAACAACAATACAATAGGAGTTTGTTAATAATGTTTAACAACGTTTTAATAGCTTAATATCCCTATTACAATGCAATTTTGGAAACAAAAATGAGCACAAAAAGAATTCTACCATGATATTGAGTGTATTTTTTTATATTTTATTTTTACCTTTTTGAAAGACAATTATCCTACTCCTTTATTAAAACCAGCATTTATAATGGTAAAAGATTAAACCTTCGACCTCTCCAAATAGTATTTTAAGGGGAGGCGGTATGGTGGGTGGCTTCAGTGGCCGGCTTCCAAGAAACCGAGTGGCTTGGAGTGGCTATCATACCCTGAGAAGCATGGCTCCTCCATTTTGAGTCTCATCCGGT
>JBCNJP010011814.1:10000-14885 GCA_039602395.1 Deinandra increscens subsp. villosa
TTGTATATTATAATAATAAATATTACCATCAACATTCATTCTCTCTCAAACCTTTTGTTTTTTTTACCGTGATCTTGATATTTTTCTTCACTCCATGGTGTGTTGGATTTATGAATTAATATACAATGAAAATGTGAAGTTTAATAGTGATCTTTTTACTTCTTGTAATTTAACCATAACTTTTTGTTTTTATTAACACTTATAGTCCCTATTGACTTATAGTATACTTTTTATTTTTTATAGTTTGGTCACAACACTTTGGAGCTTTGACGCTTTCTACCCCTTAAACTTTTACAATTTGTTTTTTTTCTTTTAACGAAATAGTAAACTTTTGGTTTTCATAGTTGGGCCACATATGTTTCATACTCTTACGTTTTGTATCCTTTAACTTTTAAAGTTTTTTTTTGTTTTAAGTTTTGTTGTCTTCTACTTTGGCCACGAAGCTTTTAATTTTTCTACTTTTGTTTTTAGTATATTTTTATAGTTTAATATTTTCACTACAAGACTTTTAGACTTTTACGTTTTATACCACTTAACTTTTTTACCCTTTTTTTCCTTTTAACGATATAGTAAACTTTTGGTTTTCATAGTTGCGTCACATATGTTTCATACTCTTATGTTTTGTATCCTTTAACTTTTAAAGTTTTTTTTTGTTTAAGTTTTGTTTTCTTCTACTTTGGCCACGAAACTTTTAACTTTTCTACTTTCGTTTTTAGTATATTTTTATAGTTTTATTTTTTCACTACAAGACTTTTAGACTTTTACGTTTATACCCCTTAACTTTTTTATCCTCTAACTTTTAAAGTTTTTTTTTTTTTGTTTTAAGTTTTGTTTTCTTCTACTTTGGCCACGAAATTTTAAACTTTTCTACTTTCGTTTTTAGTATACTTTTATAGTTTTATACTTTCACCACGAGACTTTTAGACTTTTACGTTTTATAACCCTTAACTTAGTATATTTTTTATAGTTTTATACTTTCACCACGAGACTTTTAGACTTTTACGTTTTATACTTCTTAACTTTTTAACCCTCTAACTTTTAAAGTTTTTTTTTGTTTTAAGTTTTTTGTCTTCTACTTTTGCCATGATTTTTAAATTTTCTACTTTCGCTTTTAGTATACTTCTATAGTTTTATACTTTCACCACGAGACTTTTAAACTTTTACGTTTTAGACCACTTAACTTTTTGACTTTCATTCAGTATAGAAATTCAACCCCGCAGCAACGCGCGGAGTGGTAAACATCTCGTTAGTAAACATTTTTTTTTGTGAGAGTGGTAATGAGTGATGCCTACCTATATATGTTTTTGATTGGAGGGTAATCACCACCCATATAGTGAGATTGGATGTGATCATTATTTTCATAGTAAGATGTATTGTGGGTCATTACTAACTAAATTGGTAAGAAGATTATGGGTGATTCCTTGAATACAAGAATTTTTCATTTTGTATTTCTTTCCTCCTCAAAATGGGTCCCATAATGCCCCTATTATCCTCAAAACTCATAATTTAGTTAAAAATAAAATAAAATAAACTAGATAATAATTGTCTGCCCCTACCATCCTCAAACTCATAATTTAGCCTAAAAATAAAATGAAATAAACTAGATAATAATTATGTTTTGCTGCGTGTGAATGACCATTATACAAACAACAATCTTACGGTAAAGGTATAACATGTTTTAACATCAACTATTGGTTAAAGGTAAATCAAACAAAAACATCACATCACTTGGAATAGGTGACAAACTACATGGTTTCCTTCATATGTTTGAGTATTTGTTTTTGTTATATACTAGATTTCAAGCCCGCGCGTTGCTGCGTGTATTGGCATGAGTAAACCAGATTAGACTATTTAGTTTTAGATGAAATTAGTAAAGTGTTGAATTTAATAAACCTATAGAATATTTCCAACCTATACCAAAATTCAAACATATAGAATATATTAGAACACATAGGCCAGGTTGGGTTATGGCTTTAGGTTAGATGGATCATTTTCAATAAGAATTAAAAGAGTGGGCTAGTTCGGGATGATCATCAATGAACTAAAACTGTCATATTCTACCGTTTTCCCAACTTTTAGTCTGGTCCATTTGAATATTTTTCAAATTCTAGCAACGCAAGAAAAATAAAAAGAAATGGTCGAATAGTGCTTCAAAGGCCCACAATATAGAGTACAATACATCATTGGCACTGTTTGAAGATGTCAAACAAAAATGAACAAAAGGCTTGAAGTCAACTATCAAAGGTAACGTAGAGACATGAGTACATTTGTTGACCAAAAAACATTTGTAAAATAGGCATCTCCAAGTAGCATGTCTATAGCATCCAATTCTTCTCCAAGCACGTTATCAAATATATCAAGCGTATCATGAATCTATCATCAGGTAAGTGGTATAAATACAGAGCTGTTGACTGAAGCATCATATAAATCCAGAGGTACTGACAAGTAAATTTTGTGAACTAAGTAAATAGTTCATCAAAGATGTAAGATTCATTCTCTAATTATTTTTCTTCGGTTTCAACTTTTAAGCTGCATGAAGTAAATCATGTGAAATGTTAAAAACGGGTTAGATTAGCATGCTGGTAATGATCTACAATATAGAAATGAGAGGATGGTCTATTCTTCTAAATTCTATACTTTTCTAGTAGATATGATATTTACCAATTTAAGAGTGTGGGAGATTAATAAAATGAACATCTTGTTTTTCCCTTTCAAATTTGATGTTGCATACTACGCATTAACACGTATGATTGCTTCAAGATCTCTTACATGGATAAAATCTAGTTCAAGCAATAGTTCATTATGCCAATTTCATAGCAAATTGTATTACATAAAATAACAAAATCAAAAAGTAAATGTAAACACAATATATATGATAGACATGCTTCAAACCCATAAAGGTCAGCAGATTAGAATCAGGCTTCAAAATTCTTAAATTCCAAGGCAAGTTATATATATGAAAAAAAAACCTACAAGATTGTATAAAGGTTGATGTCTGATAGTGTAGGCCTATTAAAAAACGAAGAATCATATAAATAGGAACGGATGGAAATAAAACGTGATGGCCGACAATGTACCCAGGTGGAATTCCAAACTACAAAAGTCGGATGGCTCTACTATATCATCTTAGACAAAAACAAATAGATAAAATGAATACGGCAAAGTGAGTTTAAATTCTCGTCTTTCTTAATGTTTAACGGTGTGAAAGCAAATCTAATACTCTTCAATTAATTCCAAATTTTCCTTACCAACAACTAATTGAGGGACTCTGACTCATGCCTAACTGTGTGAAAGTAAATTAAATACTCTTGACTCATGTCTAATTGCACACATCTTAGTTTTAATGGCGGAGAAGGGTTGAACACATCTTAGTTTTAAAGGCGGAGAAGGGTTGTGTTCAATTGTAAAAGGAGATATAAATACAATAATCTGAATTACATTTGTTCAAGAGGAACCATGACCTAGATCTAATTATGTGAAAGGAAATCAAAATACTCTTGACTTATGTCTAAGTGCACACATCTTAGTTGTTAAAAACTAAAGAATACATCAGGTTTATCCTAATCTTCAACATGAAGTTCTCCGGCTAAATTATCTAAAAGCCATCTTTGAGGTTTATTCTGATGTGATCATGAACAAAACTTATTTCAAACAATGATTTATAAAATACTAAACCATACACATCTATTCTGTAACTAACCCAAATTCAAATGAAGTAGGCCCTTTTATAAAATGATCTCGTCCTCTAGTTTAATTTATGATGAAACATATGTTCATCCTCCTCATTTCCTACCTCCGTCACACGGAAATGTGAAAAAAAATTCAACATTAATACTATCAACATATCAATATCAATTAGAGAAAAACTTACTTAAAAAATGAAATGAACAACAACAATTGAATATATGAAGAAAAGATACCCGATTTAAATCCAAAGTTCCTGACTGAAAATTCCAGGTTCTGGAATCAGAAAGGCGTGATACCGGAGGGTGTAGACCTTTAATAGATCTGGAATCACAGGATCGACAGAAGAGAGAAAAATGAAGTCGGTCCTCAATTACATGAATCAGATGTCCTTCATGTCATACAAATTCTTCTCCATCTCTTCTTATCCTCTTTGCATATGGAATAAGTTAGGCTTCGCGGTTCCTTTTAGTCTTCATCTTTAACGTTTACATCTTCTCCACTTCAAATGAATGTTTTGAGACCTAATTGGTTCGCAGTTTATGATCCTATTGCAATGAAAACACAATTAAGGAGGCAAATTAATTCCGTAAAGCATTTTAAGTTGCAAATTGGAAAAAATTAACCATGGACAACCGTCATACGGTGAGCATGACGGAAGGCAGAGACACGGATGTTTATATCTGATATAGAAAACGGTGTGTCGATTCGGAAAGCGGAGAAGATGACGGTTGTCGTCGATATCTATCTGTTGTCGCCATGGGAAAACCGCTGATTGATTCAATCGATATGTTGAAACAATTGAACCTATGATGGCGGTAGAAGTTAGATGACGCAATTAACTCTGAAAAGAAAAGCAGATCAATTTGAGAAGAGCATGAGATTAATCTCCGTTGAAGAAATCAGAAATGAAAAGGAGACGTGCGGGAATGCAATGAAGATATATGAAACGGTTGGGGAAGAGACATGATCTATGGTTTTGAGCGGGTTCATGAAAAATGCTTGAAGAAGAGTACAGTTAGCCCTAATTGGAAAAGAGACGGTGGAAGGGGAAGCGGTACGTGGTGAGGAATCAGAAGTCAGAACGATATGATGGTTCAATGGCAGGGAAGAAGGGTTATGTTCGATGGTGAATGGAGATGTGAATATAATAATTAGATTTAATAGTAATGATGTTGTAATTTGTTTAATAAGGTAAATT
>JBCNJP010011815.1:0-14883 GCA_039602395.1 Deinandra increscens subsp. villosa
ATCTATCTAATCATCATTGTCCTCAGAAGCTTAACATCAACACCCCTCAATATCATATCATCTTCATTATCATCCTCATCATGATAGTCACCCAAATTACATCTAGGGAAATAATGCATCTAACTGAAATCGTTTCCTCCACAAGTCAGAAAACCAAGAGATAATAAAATTTAATTGGTATATCACGAACAACATCTCTCTAGCCATTCTCAAAACTGAGTATACTACACATGATACAGAACTTGACCTAGCTCGTGACCCACATGATGACCCGAGAATAAATGGGTTATTTGTTCACGATTAAGTAGGCCCGGGTTAAAACCGGTTCCCTCCAAACCGATCGGCCCTTCCTTTAATTATAATTTTATGTTTTATTTATATAAGTTATTTATTGTTGGTTAAGTTTCCCTTTTCAATTGTTATTTGGATTTCTTTTTTATAAATAAAAGTTTTTGGATGTTTTCTTAAACCCTAACCTTAAGGCCCCCAGATTTTGACAATTTTGACACCTTGCTCGGATTCATCTGAAGTTTTACTATGCTTCCGTATCAATTGGCATTAGAGCCATGGCCCGGTTAACCCTTGATCTTCTTCATAGATTTGCTGTTGGAGGCAACGAAGATCATCACCACGATCACCGGGATGTAGAGATTAAAGAACTGTGATAACGATTGCAGGAGTATGGGTCACGTGACGAAGAAAGATCAGAGAGAATAGAAAACGATGCAAGTGTCTGGGGCGACGGGGAGGATGAATTTGCCATCCTGTACGCCGCCATCTTCGAAGTTTAGGAATCCGTAACGAGATTCCAGAATTCGAGGGCTAGCTTCAACCCGATGATTTTATTGATTGGCGCCATACGGTTGAACGCGTATTTCACTTTCGGGATATACCCGATAATTTGAAAGTGAAAGTGGTAGCTATTAAGATTCGGAAGTATGCCTCCTTATGGTAGGAACATGTTCAGAAGAAACGAGTCGAGGAGGGCAAATGGAAGGTCTAATCATGGAACAGGATGAAGAAAATCCTAAAGGCGAAGTTTTTGCCCGTTAATCACCATTAGATGCTTATCTTGATTATCATGGCCTACAACAACATTCATTGTCCATTGAAGAGTTCATAGAATATTCAATTTGCTATTTGTTATATATAATTGTGATGTTTTAAGGTTGGAATACAATCTACTAAATGCTTGATTCTGGAATAATTTAAGCTATGTTCTCGTTTATCAAAAGAGGCGATGTATCGTTTCTTAATGTATTTAAAGCATCATGCACGCCACGATCATCAACGTATGTACGCTCATCCAAGTTTTTCGATAACTACATAATCAATAGTACGTTTATAAGTTCTACCACATGTAATGAATAATTACTATAAGTTTTTATTTCTCTTGGACAATCTATCTTGTGAGTTGTAGTTGAGAAAATGTATCCAAAACATGAGAAAATAAAAAAAAAATATGCAAACACAAACACATCAAAATGATACTTTTATTCATTATTTATCTATGTTGTGTCCTAGCTCGACTAACTAGTAGCTAAGCTAGCTTACTCAATAGGACAATGGGGGAACGGGATGCCTGGAGGGGGGCATTTTGCAACCAATTCGGGAAGAAACTGGTAGTTCTGGGGAAGATTGGAGTTATTGATATCGATGTATCCACATAGACAATTTGCATGCTCTCGTAACTTATTACAACAAACATCACCTGGATTTGCTTGTTTTTCTAATGGATCAAAGCATTCTGGAATTTCAATGTTTGGGTTACAATCATCACCATGCACCATGTTAAAAAGAAAGAGGAGTGTAGGAATAATGAAAGTCACCTTCTTCATTTTATAAACTTGCTGTAGTTTTCAACTCTAGATCGAATGAAAACTCAGTAGATAGTATGTAAG
This sequence comes from Deinandra increscens subsp. villosa, assembly GCA_039602395.1. Taxonomy (NCBI): domain Eukaryota; kingdom Viridiplantae; phylum Streptophyta; class Magnoliopsida; order Asterales; family Asteraceae; genus Deinandra; species Deinandra increscens. The sequence continues at coordinate 1,902 of JBCNJP010011815.1, forward strand.
ATGTTTTAGGTTGGATGATATTTGATAGATATATATACTAAATATATTCTTGATCAATGACTTTAATGAGACTAATTAAACTGAATTTTTCATATAAAACTCATGGATTTTATTAATGGTGGTTCCCAAAATGTCAAATTAATGTAGTTTTATTTTGTTCTTTTATTGAACGGCAAGAAATAAATGTTTTTGATTGTGTTTGTTAAACCTTCAAATACAACTTTATAGTTTTGGTCGAATAGAAAAGAAGAAATTGTTTATATGATAAGCTGTGAATCCAGAATACAAATGGTAAAAAAAGAACAATTATATAAAGGGTCTAAGTTTCAAAAGTTGTATTTTTTTTTAGTTTAAGGTTCAATTTTATAACAAGTTGGATTTTAAGGATGGCTTATAACTTTTGAGACTCATATCTTTTTAAAACTCTATGGCACAAACAATAAACATTAACTTAACCAACCACGTACATAAACCATCTATGTAATTAACACTTGCTTCTTTTAGATACATGCCACTCTAACTTTGAAAACTAGTTACTACTTTTTAAAATACAAAATTTCATGTTACGTAATTTGAAATAAATTTTCAATATAAAAACATATTAACATCTTAATTAGCACAAATCGATATAAAAAGTTAAATACATTAAATCAAAATTATGTAATTAGAGTATTTTTAAAGGTACCGTATGTAACCATCATACCTCTTGTAAAACACGTATATGATCTTGCTAATGCATGATTGTAATCGGATTTGGTACACAACGAGTAAATAAACGATTCTTCAATAGATCACAAGCTTGTTTACAAGAGAGAGATTATAGAGAGAACACACTTGAAAACACACAGTTAAGCAATAACTCTCACAATTGAACTCTCTCTAATCGAACTTAACTATTTATACTAAACTGTCCAGCGAACCAACTAACCAACGTACCAGATGGTTCGTGCGTACCATCTGTTCCGCCACTGGTACGTTGAGACCAGTTTATACAAAACTATTAATTACATAGACAAAACACCTAGACCTAGCACTAGACATCAAAACATGCTCTAACAAACTCCCCCTTGTCTTGTGCTAGTCTTGAGAAGCTTTTGTCTCAGTCTTCTTCCAATGCTGTGTTCGATTGTTTCCAGCATGAATTCCAAAACCAAAACACACTCTAACCACACGTTGAAACTGCAAGGCTTGCTAAGCATGCTCAACCTTATACAAAATGTTGTTGTGATAGAGCTTGTCTATATCATCTTTGGACAAATTAATCAACCACATTGGATCATAAAGTCTGACCACCTTGTTCTGCTCTTTAACCACCACCACTGCTTCTCCAGTTTCTCATCATAATACCACCATCTTAATGTCTTGATAAAATCTTGCTCAAGCTTCTTCAATGGTATTTTCTTCATCTGAACCGGCTTCTTATACTTCAGAATCATAACCGGTCTCCCAATTGGATGAATATCAGTAGGATGCTCAGAATACTTCGGCCTTTGTGGAGTTAAAAATTTGAATTTGCCTTGACATTCTTCTATCAGTTTGTTCTTGAAAAACTCTGCCAACTTATCACTTCCATGATTCAAAAATGGCTTTCTTGACAAATCCCAAACATCACAAACCGGCAACGTGTTAAATCTCAATGCATGCTTCAAGTACATAACTCCAAACTCCTTTTTTCTAGCATAACACTTAAGCTCTGAGTCAAACATCCAGCTGATTATATTTCCAGTAGCTTCTCCTCCTTTTCTATCAAAATATTTCTTCTGATCAACATCTTTTGTAGGTTTCACTACTGGCAGCTTCTTAGCTCTCTGCTCTTTCAACCAGGCATCAAATAACATCTTCTTTTCTTGTTCTTCTGACAAACTCTTAGATTCAGTTGATTCTGGTTGCTCAGGTTGTTTTTCAGAATCTTTCTTCTTTAACTCTTCTTCAACCTTATCTTCATCTTCTTTGCCAAAGAAATTGAAACCTCCAGACTGATCATTATCAGAAAAATTTCCATAAACTTTAGGATCATCTGGATACTCTTCAGCAGTCATATCCTCAACTTCTACATGTTCCTCTTCATAATCCATATCATCATCTGAATCTTCTTCTTTGTAAGGATCAGCAAACGGAACTTTGTCAATATCATCCACATTCAGAGCAAAGATACCAGCTAGTTGCTCTTTCGAATATGGATTTATGAACTCTCCTTCTCCTAACTCAACCTTGGTAATTGGAGTTACATCATATACCTCTTTTTCAGATGACTCCCCCTGAGATGTAGTAGATGTTCCGATAGCAGCAGATGTTCCAGCTGCACCAGCACCAGAACCAACTCCACCAACACCTCCTTCAGGGTCAGGATCCTCATTCAAATATTTCAAAACATCATCATCTTCTCGACAAATTTCCTCAGGATTTGGTCTTCTCTCCCCCTGAGCAGGTAAGGCTTTGAGCAAAAGATTTATCTGCTCACCCAAAGAATGAGAAAGTTGTTGTAATTTAGCAATCTCACGATCTTTTGACTGATCTCTAGACACCAATTCCTTAACCAGATTCTTTAGGCCTCTAATTTCATTAGCTTGCTGACGATTTGTTGATTCCAACTCATCAAGTCTGGTTTGATGTAATGCAAGCTTCAGATCAGTAGCAGAAATGGTAGATGTTGTAGAAGCAACAACGGTTGATGCAGAAGCAGAAGCAGTTGTAGAAGGCTTTCGGATAACAAGCTTTCTAACAAGTGGATTACTGGAGCTTTGAACATTAGCAGATTTTGTGGTTAGTTGATCTGGAATTGAAGACTGATTTGTCACCTTTTGCTTCTTACTAGGTGGACTGCTACCTGATTTCCGAGCATCGGCAAGGAATGAGCCCTTTTTCACTATCATTTTTCTATGAGCCATGTGTTTAACATGCTTGCCCTTGAATACCATAGGAGCTTTCCCTTTATCTGCAGTCTTTGTCTTCCTAACAGGCTCCTCCAAAGCAGGAGTGTAAGACGGATCATCATCAACATATTTATGTTCAGCATGTTTGGTTCTATGTTCATACTTTGAAGTATTCAGATTCTTTGACTTCAAGTATTCCATATGTTGTTTAGAACCTTTATTTACTTGAATACCTATGGTATTATGCAAGATTGTTACATAATCACCAGAATCTGAATCAGTATCAGACGAACTCTCACTAGCATCATCTCCAGAAACATCAGCATCATCAATCATTTCATCATCCTGAACATTCACAGCTTTAGTTTCATTAACAGCCTCTTAAACAACTTGCTCTTGATTTTCTTGCTGCACAGGGTCTTGAACATCGAAATCTTGGGTTGCTGGTTGATCTTGATCTTCTTCCTTATTTTCATCTTCCTCAAAAGGATAACCTCTATCATCATACTCTACCTCATCATCTGAACTGTCATCATGTCTTGCAGCACCATTTGCAGGAGCTATATAATCAGGTTTGGCCAAATGACCAATCAAATGTTTAACAGGAGGAGGTATATTCTCCGGTCCTTTCCTCTTTTGATAAACTGGTAGCTTACCCACAACAACTTCATTCATGTGCTTTAAAACCAAGACATTTGCTGGATTCTTTGGAAGATTCAGATGTAGATCATTTAAGATCATCTGAAGAAACCTTGGATACATGACGCTTTTGTTTTGTTTTGAAAATATATTATCTTTCATGAAATTAAAGATCCATCCAGAAAAATTGAACTCGCGGTTCATCACCAAAGCATAGAAAAAGGATAAAATCTTCATGTCAAACACATCATGCACTCTTAAACGATTTCCAAAACATTTGATAACCACGTGCATCAAATATTTGTACGGAGGACTTAGATTCGACTTAAGAAGCCAAGAATCATATATAAGTATCCATCATACTTAATTCTTCGAAGCAACGCCACCAAATCAATTTCATCAAATATCGTTGGAAAAGTCGATTGATCGTTTAATCTCAAAACACTACGTACATCTTCTTCAGATACAATCACGTCAGTTTGAAGAATTTTGTGCACGAATAACAGAAGGTTCCACAGAACAATCCACTTGAGCAGTACTCCATAACATTATGAGTAAATCCTTGTATGGAGTACACTCGTGAGTGGCAGCATAATAAATTCTTGATCTTTCCAAAAAATCAAATATGCCAAGAAAATGCGGTTTCCATTGAGCAGATGCATTTAGATATGCACAAATATTGTGTTCATCATTTGATTTTAACGCCACCATTTCTGAAAAACATAAACACGAAAAATTATTAAAATCATGAGACATAACCAAAACCGTTTACAATTGATTCTAATTTAATTCGAAACGCTCACACGATTAACTTTTTGAAGAATTTCCCAACGGACCATTCACAAACCAATTTGGTCATACGAACCAAATCTGGTACGGCGAACCAAAATTGTTGACCACATACCATAAAGGTCAAACGAACCAGATACGGACCACTTTTAGGTCACGTACCAAATGGTACGCCGCGTACCATGTGGTACGTCAGAAGAACAGTTAACCGAAGCGACAATTTCGATTTTGACACTCCAAATCTTTTTTGGGTTGAAATCAATTGACGAGGTTTTGTTCTAGACTAAAAAGCAACCATATACATGTGCTTAAAATGAATTGAGATCAGTGATAATGCATTAAACCAACCCCCCATTCGGTTTAATGAAAAACCCGAGACTTTAATCCCAAAAATCATACGAATGAGAACATCATAATGCAATCCAAGACCACCAGCTGATGCGCAATCACAAGACCTACCTGTAGCAACAAAAATCTCGAGCAGAGGTTCGTTATATCTTGAGAAATCAAAGAAAAACTACAGAGGTGAATTTAGGGTTTTCTGAAGAAGGTTTGTGGCTGGTACGCAGGTTGTGCGTATCACGAACCAGAAGATTCTATTTATATGTGAAATGGTTCGCCCTGCGTACCATATGGTACGCACGAACCACTTTTTACCATTTTTCCCCTGTTCTTTAACTTTTGAAATTTTTCTCTAAAAATCACACTTTGTCCAATTAAGATTTGATGAGCTGATTTTAAGCAACGATTGTGGTTCGTTCAACAACAATTTGCCATATTTGAATTCAGTTGATCCAAAATAACGCAGAATGAAAATCTTTTTGACTTTTATCAAATTTTATGTCAAAACACACCAAAATCTTTTTGAAATTTTTCAGAAATAACAAAACAACTGAAACTGGAAATTTAAATGCAATAATTTATATTTTTGTGAGAATGATCACAACGTGAGATCATACCAGTGATATGCACTTAACACATTTCAATTTCAATCTATTAAGCATGCAAGCCAAGCAGTTCAGGAATACAACATTTTCATGTTTATTTTAGTCAAATCAAATCAATTTTTACTGCTTTCTGATATGACTTAGGTATATTTATCAAGCATAGAAATCATGGTACTCACAAATTCAAGTAATTTGAGAATATGATTTTATTATATTTTTGATTTTGCTTTTTCTTTTATTCATTCCTGAATATTTACAGATATAATTCGTTCGTAGTGTTTCATGCAAAAAGAAAGCAGAATCCTAAAGAAACAACAATCAGGTCGATCTTTCAATACGCAGAGAAAGTCCGATTGTTTAGGAAAATAAGAAAGCAAAACAAGTTGAAATTGTATAAATCAACAACAATCAGGTCGGTACTCCCGTACACGCAGAGAAAGTCCAATGAGTTATACGAAACACCAAGAAAAATAAAGCAGAACGTCAAACGAACAACGATCAGGTTGATCTTTCGATACGCAGAGAACGTCCGATCGTTTGACAAAATAAAGAAAATCTATCAAGTTTAAATCTTTTAAAAGAATGCATGCGTACACTAGAACACTTATTTATTCTATTTTTGCATTTTTCATCTTTTATCAAGATTACTCAACCACGAGAATTATGTTACACCACAGATTTCAAGGAAGCATTATATTTATATCATACTGGCAAGTATCAGATATTGATTGACACATTCAATGAAACATACAAGAACCTATAGCTTTTCAATCTATTTTAGCCATGGTCAGTAACATTCAATGATGTACGATCATTTCTCACAAGGTTGGATCACATTTCTCAATTTTTGATTTTCCATTTTTTTTTATGTTTTTGGATTTTCCAATTTTTTTATGCTTTTTCATTTTTCAATACAGTAAAACACATAATTTTGTATTTTTTCATATAAATTTCCCCCTAAAAAGCAGAAAACAAAGGAAAACATTAACAAAAAAAAAAATGATCAACTGAAACAGCTTAGTTGGCATTCACTCTAGTAATCCCATTGATTTGCAATAAAAATTTAAAACGAGTTTTGTCAAAAGCTTTTGTGAACAAATCAGCTCGTTAAAAATCTATATGAATTTTCTGCAAATCAGTTAATTTCTTCTCATAACAATCCCGGATAAAATAATATCTTATGTCAATATGCTTTGTTTTGGAATGCTGAAGAGGATTTTTCGTGATAGAAATAGCAGCTGAGTTATCAATGTAAATTGGAGTAGTTAAAAAATTCAAACCGTAGTCGCGTAACTGCTGTTGTATCCACAAAACTTGGGAACAACAACTTGAAGCAGCCACATATTCTGCCTCAGCAGTAGATGTTGCAACCGAGGTTTGCTTCTTGCATTGCCAAGACACTAATCTCTCCCCCAAAAACTGACATCCGGAGGTAGTCAATTTAAAGTTGATTTTGCAGCCGCCATAATCCGAGTCAGAATACGCTGATAACTCAAACTTATTATCATCAGGGTACCAAATGCTAAGATCCGGATTACCCTTCAAATAAGCAAAAATCCTTTTTATTGCTAGCATATGTGAAGCCTTCGGAGCTGGCTGGTACCTAGCACATAGACAAACATCAAACATAATATTAGGAGAGACGCAGTCAAATATATAAGGGAACCAATCATAGCCCTAAACAATGTCGGATCAACATTTGCACCTGATTCATCTGGTTCGATACCATGTGAAACCTGAATTGGGGTACTTGGAATCCGAACATCGCCAATCTTGAACCGAACCAAAATATCAGAAACATATTTTCTTTGGTGCAAAAATATGCCTTTGGCAAATTGATGGACTTGAATACCCAGAAAGAAACCCATCTCCCCCATAGAGCTCATCTCAAACTTTGTTTGCATAACCCGCTCAAATTCTTTGCATAAGCTGTCTTTTGTGCTTCCAAAGATAATATCATCAACATAAACTTGAACAAGCAACAGATCCTTCTCGAACTTCTTTGAAAATAGTGTACACAATCCACCTTGCCACGTTGAAACCCATTGTCAAGCAAGTGAGTAGAGAGTGTCTCATACCAAGCCCTTGGTGCCTGGTGAAGACCATATAAAGCCTTGTCTAATTTGTACACTTTGTCAAGAAACTCCGGATCATAAAAACTAGGCGGTTGCTTCACATAAACTTCTTCACGAATCTTTCCATTCAGAAAAGCACTTTTGACATCCATCTGATACACCTTAAATCCATGATGTGCCGCGAAAGCTAGAAATATCCTGATAGCTTCAATTCTTCCTACAGGAGCATATACTTCGTTGAAATCAATGCCTTCGATCTGGGAAAAACCTTGAACCACTAATCGCGCCTTGTTTCTGACAATGACACCGCGATTGTCTTTCTTACATTTGAATACCCACTTCGTTCCACACGGTTCTTTAGAATTTATAGGTAAATCCACGAGATGCCAAACACCCAATTTTTGAAATTGCTGCAACTCTTCTTGCATTGCTTCTACCCAAGAAGCATCTTCCAATGCTTTATCAACATTAGTAGGTTCCACTTGAGATAGAAAACACGAGTGAAAAACATCATTCTAAACCCCGGAATCTCTAATTTCTGCAATTAAAGCATCAACATTGTCTGACAATTGATGTCGTGTACGCACTCCCGAATTCGGATCTCCAATTATGTTTTCTTGAGGATGAATATTGTGAATCCTAAGAGTTGTTGAATCAGAAACTTCAAGATGATCTGCCAGATTATTTAAATTTTGCCTCTGCTTCTTCTGAACTTGATAAATCACCAATTGGTAAAGAATTTGGCACGGAAGAACTTGTACTAGGCAAATGAATTTGATCATCAACAGGTGTCGATTCAGCTTCATGAAAAGTACTTTCATCATCATCAGAAGAACTCATTGTTTCTAAATTAGACACGGTCTGACTAGATGAAGCAACAGCAGTAGAATTACTTAGAAGCTTAGGAATCCATGATCCTGGTCCAGGACTCTTCATTGTGTGTAGCAAAGCAGCTAAAACATCAGGATCCTCTTCATCAGAATCAGGCTGTGCAACCGTGAAAGAATCAAGTACAGACTTGTAATCAAAAGCCCGAAGATCCGCCGATTTGGGTTGTAGAAAGGTATGTTTTTGACAATCCACATTCACATGATTCTCAATGGTCTTGGAAGAAGGAAAGTAAACACGTTTCATTGGATGATGATAACCAGCAAAAATGCCTTCAACAGCTTTAGCTGCAAACTTCCCACCTTCCTTGAGAACCGTGCATAAAAACCCAAATGGTTCCAAAAAGTTTAAATTTGGCTTTCAACCTTTAAGCAACTCATAACTTGTTTTGTTAAATCGCTTAACAATCAGAACACGATTGAGTACATAGCATGCAGTATGCACATGCTTCAGACTAAAACTTTATCGGTAAATGTGCATCGGCCAGCAAAGTTCAAGCCGTCTCAATCAATGTTCGATTCTTTCGTTCAACTACCCCATTTTGTTGCGGAGTATACGGCGCGCTGAATTCTTGTTTGATTCCAAGGGAATCACAAAAAGCTGTCATCTTAGCATTCTTGAATTCGTTACCATTATCAATACGAATGCGACAGATTTTGTGTTTGTACATCGATTCAAACTTGGATAATAGCTTCTGAATAGAATCTGGAGTTTCATCCTTTGAAGCTAGAGACACCACCCATGAAAACCGAGAAAAATCATCCGTAATAACCAAACAATAATAAATTCCCTCAATGCTAGGAATATTCACAGGACCAAAGAGATCCATATGAAGTAGTTCCAAAGGAATTACGATTGAATTCAAATGCTTGGACGGATGAGACCTCTTCCTTTGTTTACCTTTCTTGCAGGAGACACACACATCATTTATAGAAAACCTATTCTTTGAAACTCCTTCTACCAGATTATGGTTGACCAAGTAATTCATCTTCCGGTAGTTGATGTGCCCCATGCAACGATGCCACAAGATGGATTATTTTTCTGTAGCCTTTGAGATAAAACACGTAGCAGATACTGCAGATGAAGTCTGACTCATATTCAACACATACAAATCACGAAATCTAGGAGCTCGCATAACGATCCAATCGTCAGGAATTTGAATACCAGGTTTCAGAATCAAGCACTCGGAACTTGTGAAAGCAGCAGTATACTGATTTTCACAAATTTGAGATACACTCAGCAAGTTGTGTTGCAATTCTTGTACAAATTGGACTTTTTAAAATGAAATCTTCTCGTTACCCATCTTTCCTTCACCGGTAATTCTACCACCTTTATTGCCATCGAAAGTAACATTTCCTCCTTGAATTGGTTTGACGTCTGAAAGCAAGGAAATATTACCCGTCATGTGCCTGGATGCTCCACTATCAACGACCCAGAAGTTATTGACAGCTGGATTTCGAGCACCCTGCACATGTCAGCAAATAATTAGTGAGCATTTGGACCCAAGCTTTCAGCTTTGGGTCGACCAGTGTCTTTAGAAAAATCCTCAGTGGCTTTGGAGGTCAATTTAGGCAGCCACTTTTGCCTTAACACTGGAGTAGATGAATTCGTGGTAACATCACCCGAAGATGAACTTCCGGATGACTTTTGATGTTTAAAAAAATTTTCTCTTTTGAAAAATTGTTTTGTGACCACCTTTTCATCTATCTGTTTTGGCTCAGAAACTTTTTCAGATTTTTCATTACTAACAGCGGAAGCTCGTTTCTTAGCCAAAACCGGACATCTATTTCTTAGATGACCCTTTTGGTAACAATGATAAAACCTCCTACGATCAACAATAAACCGTAGGAAAACTACCTCCTGAATCAGTTGAGGTGTTATCATCAGTCATTTGTCTAACCACTCTCCTTGGGGCCTTAGCACGAACTCTTTGAGATTTGTGCTTTGAAATAGGTTTAGACAATGAACCAATATATCCAAATTGATTGTATAAACCATAATCATCAACTCCACAATGATCAGAATACCCTTTGGGTTTGACACGGTTGTTTTTGTTTTTCTCAAATTGTCCAAAATTTTGTTCATAATGACCAAAGTCATCATAGAAATCATAATCCTCACAGAAACCGTATGATTCATAGTCAAAACTGTTTGTTTTAGCAGAAAATTTACCATCAGAATTGTAAAAATTCTTAGGTGAATATTTTGAAGTTTTTGACTTTGTTGACAACTTCTGATCTTTTGGAGTGTGAGAGTTGTGAGAAATCTGATCATCTGGACTAGTTCTAAGTTTCAACAATGAACCAGTTTTCACAGGTTCATGATCAGACACACATTTTTCTTCTGAATCAGCATAGAACACTTTAGCAACTCTTTTTGGGTCAAGACAACATAACGGGAATGTCTCATATGAGAATATGGTATCACTACCTTTGAGACAATACAATCTCACTTTCTGAGAGGATTCACCAGTCTCAGATTTACCTTTCAGTTTGTCATCAGGCTTCCCAGATTTGACACTTTTTTGTCATGCTGTTGAACTTTATGAGGTTTCTTTTGATTGACCTTAGAAACTTCATCAGGGTGTCCAAACCCGATGCCATTAAATTTTACCGATCTCGGCGGAGGCACCGGTATTGAGTTAACATCAGGTGTGGTTGTATTGCTCACAGTCACAGAATCTCGATCAAAAAACAAATCACGACCTTTTGCAAATTTCGCATTTTCAAAATCTTTCATTGTTTTTTCGGTTTCAATGATTTTCTGAGCAGCCATTAAAGGTGTAAGAGTTACACTTTTAGGTTTTTTAACCACCGATTCATGAGATTCAGACTATTTGGGAACCTCATTGACAGTTTTGGTCACATTTTTGACAGGCTTTCTCTTATGAGTGCCTTTGGATTTATCAGATGATCCCTCAGTAAACATAGAATAATCAAACACAACTGCTGGTTTGATCTCAGATTCATTTGGTCCTAGACCATGAACAATAGGTGGAGGAACTGAAGTACAACCTGATTCTTTGAGCACCTCTTTTAAATTTTCATCTTTGCAAAGAAAACTTGCAAAGGAAGATGAATTTCTGAAATTTTCAAGTTGTCTTTGAAGATCCAAGATTTCAATGTTTAAATCAGAAATTTTAGCATTTGCTTCTGCAAGCTTTTTCTCACAAAAAAAATATAATCTTCAGTTTTGTTATTTAATTCTATTTTTGTGCTCAGAATCAAGGCATGCTCATTTTTTAGTTCAGCCTTAACAGCCTCCCACCTTTGTTTGTATATTTTGACATTTTCTTATGCTAACATGTATTTATCATAATACATGCCTTTCTCATCAGAAAGTTCTTTCATTTGGTTAGCAGATGTCATACAAAATTCACAGATTTTAGAATCTACCTGAATGTCGGCCATAAAAGCTTGTTGGCCTTCAGCAAAGAAATCTTCACCAGGAAGATCAGGATCATCCTCAACTATCACATTTCTTTCCTCAGTGCACAAAAATGCAGATTCATCGGGAAAATCCGCAGCCCAATCATAACCTTCACCAGTTTGTGAGACCAAAGCTTTAGATTCTGAGTTTGACCCACTAGCATTTGCATTTGAACTGGATGGGCTAGAATTACTTCCCGATGCTTTGTTACTTTGAGCAGCATACTTTTGGTATAACTTTGAAGTTTCTTGTTTCTTGGCCTTGTTGCATTCTTTAGCAAAGTGACCATAATTTTGACAATTATAGCACCGAACCTTAGATTTATCAAAACCAAGTTTGCCTTCAGGATTGAGATCTTTACGGTCTGTTCTTTACATAAACTTTTTGCCTCTTCTGACAAGCATAGCCATCGACCAGTTGATATCCATCAATTCTAAGTCATCAGGGTCAATTTGTTCATAATCTTCATCTGTTAACTCAGCACTAGTCAATTTTCCTGCTACCATCATATGAAGAGACCATTGCTGAAAATAGTGCCATAAAATCATTTGTGGTCTTAGCTGAAAATGCATTCTGATTTGATGTTGGAGTAGAAGATGATTGACTTGAGTAAACTGGGTATGTCACCGCAGCTTTGTGAGTGTAACTTTCACTTGAAGGACCCCGAGACATATTTGCATGTCCACTTGAAGTATTTTCCACATAAAATGCAGTAGTCGGCGGATTTGAGTTACCTTTTGCTTTTGCATGCATAGTTGAAGCATTCTCACCAAAGTACACATCGGGATTTTGAACTTGAGCTGGTAGAGTTTTAACTCGCTTCATATCGAATTCCCGAGCTAACAAGTTTCTTGTTAAATCATCATAGGTAATATCATCAAATCCCTTATCATGTGTCAACAACAAAATATATCCTTCCCATGATGCAGGTAGAGCATCTAATAGCTTTTCCTTCAATTCACCAGCTTCTTTACTCACCCCAACTATGTCAAGTTCGCTTACCAAATGTGATAGTCTTAAAATGAGATCATTTATGGTTTCATTTGGAACATGACAGAAATTATCAAATTCCTTCAACAACACCTTTTTCTTACTTTTCTTGTATTGAGCTTGCCTTCACATATGTGACACAATGCATCCCATAACGCTTTTGATGTTGTATGCATTTTAAACTGATGTAGTATATCTTTTGGTAAAGCCATTGATAAGTTTGAATAGGCTTTTTTTCCAGCTTGAAAGATTCTTTCTCAGCATCATTCATCTTGTAATACGGCTTGATTTGACCAGCAAATTCACCAGTTGTAAATTTTGGAACTTGGTAACCATCCAGCATTGGAGTCCA
>JBCNJP010011816.1:0-14883 GCA_039602395.1 Deinandra increscens subsp. villosa
TGCTCTAACACAAAGACCACCGGTCGGTCAATTTCAACAAAGGTATATGAGACCCCTGGTTATGCCAAGACAGCAGCCTCCTCCAGCTCAAAGGCAGGCACCTCAACAAAGGGTGCCACCACATATTCCACCTCAAGGTCCTCCACAAGGCCCACCACCACCGCAAGGGCCACCGCAAGGAGTACCAATTGCAGTTCCAAGAAGGCATAACCGTGATGCGGATAGAGGAATTGAATCACATTTCAGACCCATCATAACAAATAACCCATCACCGGTGGTAATTCCTCAAAATCGGGAAGGTCGAACATTTGAGGTAAGGACCAATTCATTACAAAGTCTACGCAAGTTTCATGGGGTGGCAACGGAGGAGCCTTACTTTCACCTTGAGGCATATGATTCTATATGCAACACCATTGGAGGGCAAGGTTTTTCGCCCGACGCAGTCAACTTGGTGTTGTTTCAATTTTCACTTGAGGATAAAGCCAAGAGATGGTTTCACACATTGCCATCCGCATCCATTTATACATGGGCTGAAATGCAACAAAGGTTTTTGGATGAGTTCTACACAAATCAGAAGACAAGCGATGCTAGAAGGAACTTGAGAAATTTCCAACAACAACAAGGTGAGCTTTTTCATGAGGCATTTGAGAGATTCAACTTGATGTTAAAGAACTGCCCGCACCATGGGATTGATCTATGGGATTTGCTAAATGCATTCCATGAGGGGTTGACACCCGAAGATGCTAGAGATCTGATGTCCATTTCAAATGGCACGTTTGGTACGAATTATGAGCAAGATGATTGGGCATATTTAGAACAAATAGCGGTAACATCAAAGAGGAAGGCACAATCTTCCAGGAGAACAAGGCACGCCATTGGTAGAAAACATATGCAAGCCGTAGCTGATAGTGGTGTTCAAACTTCAACTCAACCATATGAGGTATGTGCAAGTTGTAATGAATTGGGCCATGTTACTAATCAATGTCCAGGTTTGCAGGAACACTTTGAAGAAGTCAATCAAGTTCAGGGACAAAGCGGGGGTGGTAGGAATTACAACATGAACTCAAACATCTACCACCCGGGGTTAAGAAATCACCCAAATTTTCGGTATGGTAACCCGGCGAATCAAGCCAATCCTAACTTTCAAGGGACCAATCAATCCAATGTGGCACCTCGGCAACCTTATGCGAATCAAGGCAATTTCCGGGGCAGTAATAATCAAGGTTATCAAAGGCAATATCAACAAAGTAACGAACCAAGTGGGTCATCGGCACCGGGAAACACAAGTGGAAGTGAAGTCATGGACATCCTCAAGACAATGCAACAAGAGATGCACAAGAGGAACCAAATGGATGACGAAAGGCTTCGGAAAGATGAGGTACGTGATAAAGCCATCAATTCTTTAACCACTCAAATGGGTCAACTTGCCACCGAAGTGGCAGACTTGAAGAAAAACAAAGGCCAACTTCCAAGCGACACTAAGGTACATGTCATGGAATTGGAAGAAGAAGAGAGAAAGTTGGAGCTTTTGGCAATGCAAGAAGGAAGACCACCATGGACTCACCAGTTTGAAAGTCTACCAAAAGGCATAAGTTCAGATACAAAGCCATCATTGGTTAGTCCACCCAAGGTAGAGTTGAAGGAGTTGCCACACCACTTGAAGTATGCATTTTTGGGTGAAGATGAGACACTCCCGGTGATCATTGCTTCCAATCTGGAGGAGGTTCAAGAAAAAGAGTTGCTGAAGGTGTTGAAGGCTCACAAGGCAGCAATTGGTTGGACAATTGCAGATTTGAAAGGTATTAGTCCTTCCATTGTTATGCATAAAATTATTACTGATGCAGATGCTAAGCCTACAAGGGAGACTCAAAGGAGGTTGAATCCAAACTTGCGAGAGGTTATGAAGAAAGAAGTAATCAAGTGGTTGGATGCCGGGATCATCTACCGAATCTCTGATAGTGCATGGGAACATTTGGTGCAAGCTCCGATTTTACAGCCACCGGATTGGACTCAGCCATTCGAGATCATGTGCGATGCAAGCAATTGTGCAATTGGAGCAGTCCTTGGTCAAAGGGTTGATAGAAAGCCAGTGGTGATTTACTACGCAAGCAAGACGTTATCGGAGGCACAATTGAATTATACAACAACAGAGAAAGAGTTGCTTGCGGTGGTGTATGCCTTAGATAAATTCTGATCTTACATTTGGGGAAGCAAGGTCGTGGTGTATTCGGATCATAGCGATGTTCGCTATTTGATGGAGAAGAAAGATGCAAAGCCTCGTTTGATCCGATGGATTTTATTGTTGCAAGAGTTTGATTTAGAAATCCGAGATAAAAAAGGTTGTGAAAATGTGGTAGCGGATCATCTTTCAAGAATTCCTTTGGAGGGTATAGATGATACGGGAGAAATCAACGAACAATTCCCGGATGAACACATTTTGGCAATCTCAACCGCACCGTGGTATGCCCATTATGTTAACTATTTGGCCACGGGCGCGATGCCTACACATTGGAACAAAAAGAGGAGGCAACAATTTTTAGCTCAAGTCAAACAATACATTTGGGATGAACCGGACCTATTCAAGATCGGGGTGGATCAAATCATAAGAAGGTGCATTCCTGAGTCCGAGGTTCAAGATGTGTTGACCCATGCCCATTCGTCTGCTTGTGGTGGTCACTTTAGTGGTCACAAGACCGGTTATCGAGTTCTTACTTGTGGTTTCTATTGGCCCACAATTTTCAAAGATGCTTGCGAATATGCTAGAAGGTGCTTAAATTGTCAAAAGATGGGAGGTATTTCAAAGAGGGATGAGATGCCTCTACAACCAATCTTAGTGGTAGACATCTTCGATGTGTGGGGCATTGATTTCATGGGCCCATTTCCTAATTCCAATGGGTGTTTGTACATTTTGGTTGCCGTTGATTATGTGTCAAAGTGGGTTGAAGCTATTGCAACAAGAACAAACGATCATTCTGTGGTATGCAAATTTGTCCAAGCAAACATCTTTTCAAGATTTGGAATTCCTAGGGTGATCATAAGTGATGGAGGCTCACATTTCAAGAATTTCAAGTTTGGGTCTCTATTAAAGCGTTATGGGATAAATCACCGGGTGGCCACGCCATAACATCCACAAACGAGTGGCCAAGTGGAAGTGTCAAATCGTCAAATTAAAGAAATTCTCATGAAGACGGTTCGCACTGATAGGAAGGATTGGTCCACGAAACTCAATGATGCATTATGCGCCTATAGAACCGCGTACAAAACGCCAATTGGGACAACTCCCTACCGACTTGTCTATGGAAAAGGGTGTCATTTGCCGATGGAGTTGGCACATAGGGCGTTGTGGGTAATCAAGAGTGTTAACATGGATTACAACGAGGCCGGTGAGTTGAGGAAGCTTCAATTGTGTGAATTGGAAGAAATTCGAGATGAAGCGTATGAATGTGCATCTGCTTACAAAGATAAGTTAAAAACGGTGCACGATGCAAAGATCCGGAAGAGAACATTTGAAGTGGGGCAAAAGGTTTGGCTCTACAACTCAAGAATGAAATTCTTTCCGGGCAAACTTAAAAGTAAGTGGATGGGGCCATATGTGATCACAAGAGTCGGGAATTTTGGCGACATAGAAATTGAGGATATGCAAGATCGGGTGAAGCATGTGGTGAACGGGCATAGACTTAAACCTTATTTGGAGGGTCAAGACATCAATATGCTAGAAGCGGACAAAGTGAGATTTCTTTTAAGCTCACTTGGTGATGAAGCAACCTAAGGCGAACTGTAGTCGACTGGCGACTTAACTCCCAGCTCTGTACTAATTTTAATTTTATTTCGTTTGTTTTTGTTTTCTTTTGTTAACCATGGAAATACTCAAGTGTGGGGAAGTCTCGGTGTATTTCGGTACTTCGGGATAGTGTTGGGGACAACACGAACTCCTTACGAGGGGGGTGAGATGGAAAACAAGGTTTTTGAGTTTTTAGTAGTTTTTAGTAGTTTTCTTAAAAAAAATTGGGGTAAAAATGGAGTTAAAAATCAAGTTTTGGTGACAATAAGCAAAATTTTTGAAAAATTTCGGAGCTGGCTGGGGTACCAACCGTAGCTTACGGTCATAAGGGCTTCTCTTACGGTTCAAACACGCTAGGCGACGGTTGGAGTTTTGTTCCCAGCCAAACCGTAGCTTACGGTATCCAAACCGTAGCTTACGGTTTGGCCTGGGAAACCGGGTTTGATGAAAAGAAAAAGAAAAAGTTGAATTCCACTTAATCCCAGCTGCCATCGATCCCCACCCCATTTCTTCTTTCACTTTCCCTTTTCTTCTTTCATCTTCTTCCTGTCATCCTTCAAGAACCCTAAAAACCCAATTTCACAACTTTCTCAAATCTCAACCGATTTCAGTGAATCTTTAGTGCATCTTGAGTGTTTTTTCGAGAGGAATCATAATATATCACTAGTTTCCACTGATTTCGAGTGTTCGGGTGATTTTGTGGAGGTTTAAGGTCCGAAAATTTTGAAACTTTTTTTTGGGGGGTTTTCGAGTTTAGTCTATCATTGTGAAAGAAAGCTTCATTGTTCACATCTCTACACTCAAAGGTACGATTTTTATGACTCTTGTTGCTCATGCTTGATTTTTGAAGGTAAATGCTAAATTTTTCTCATGTTTGTTAGTTCCCACTTGCTTGTAACATGAATCATATGTTTTAGTAGTGAATAGTGTGCTACGTTGTGCTCATGGTTATGATTTGGGTGTTAAAATTTAAAATTGCAGACTTTTTGGTGGAATAAAAAGTTAAATCTTGCTTGGTTTTGTTTGATGAAAATATTGTTAATGGTGTTAAGAGTCACAATCATGGTTCCAAGCAAGTGTGGGGATTGTGTTTATTTTATATATGGGATGCTAATATGCTTAGATGTTGAATTGTTCATGTGTGTAGATGAAGAAAGTGTTTGGTAGTAAAGGAAAGGGGAAGGCTTCGGCCGAGTCCTCACGTGCCCAAGAACATGAGGCACAAAAGAAAAGGAAGCTTCAACAACAACAAGCTGATGAGCCAGAAATCGTTTATGTGAAGCAGCCATGGGAAGGAGGCCCTTTAACTGATATGCCCGATGAAGATCAACCTCATCTCTTTATTGATAAAATGAACACACTCAAAGACAAGAAGGAGGGGTTTATTTGTGAGAAAGAGGTACCCGATAAGCTTTTTCCATGGTTCGGTGTTTAAAAGAAGTTTGAGGCTTTAGGTTGGGAAGCCGTCCTTAAATGTTATGATGGAGAGAAAAGCAAGTTGTACATGGACGAGATTGAGGAATGGGTGTCCACACTGAAGCTTCATGTGGGTAAAGGTCCGACTCAAACAAAGTTGACAGGATGGGTGAACGGAGATAAGGTCACAATGTCCTTTGAGTCTTTAAACCAAAATGCTAAATTTGACTCAAAGCCCGCGAAGAATTATGTTTACCCGAGCTTAGATGATATATACCATTCTCCCGAGAATCACCCAACTTGGAAAATGATGTTGTCTGAATTATTTTTGCCGGGTCGAGATTTAACGACACTTCAGAGAGAAGATTTGAAGCTGAAGCCGAAGTTAATTCACTTAATCATGACACATAATGTCATGCCTCGTCGTGGAGATAAAGGGGTGGTATGCAATCCCGAGGTACCAATTCTTTATGCGCTAATGCACGGGACACCGCTGGTATCTTTTCGTTATTTGGTGATATATAATATTTGGTTCAGTCGGAACAGCAAGGGACGGAAGATTGTACCTCACTGTCGGTTAATAGCAGCATTATTGAAAAAGGCAAAGGCGATTACTGCTGAGTCAGTGGGGTGTGGCAAGCGACTTAGCCCCTTCGAGTTATAAAATTTGGGCGTGAACTGGTTTTATATGGAAACGGACACACAGTATATTTTGAGGAACTCGTCTGGAGATAGGAAGTGGTCCGTGTCAAAGGAGGGTGATCATGAGAACTCTGGAGATGAAGGAGATACTGAATGGGGACCTCCTCCACCAAGGGTGAATGTAGAGGAAGCGAATTCTGGGGATGATGTGGAGATGCAAGAGCGGGAGACCACAGTTGGTGCTGATGCGGGTGGTTCACGAAGAAGTTATGGGGGGTCTAATTTTCAGTACGATAGGCAGGAGCTAAACCCCATCTGGGCCCATGAGGGAACGATGGAGGAGGTGATAAGAAATGCAAGGCCTAGTGTTTATGGCAGCTGGTCGGGGTCGACTCAGGTTGAATTTGATCACATCACTCGAGTAGGAGCGAGTCAAGAGAGAGCTATGAAGCAAATGTTTGATCAGCAGGAAGTCTGGAATCGTGCCAATGCCTATGCCTTCCAACAAGAGATTAACCACCGGTACGATGATGACAGGCAGCGAAGGATGCATGACCAATGGCATGCGGGGCAGGAGGTTGTGTCGGACCCTCCGACGATTGATTACACTACACTACCGCCTTATGATGGGAGCATTCGATACCCCGTGCCGCCACTCCATCATTCTCAGTGGGTGGATCCTAGGCAGGGCCAGTCTTCAGAGCAACCACCTCAGCAACAAGGGCAAGGTGGTGCATTTGGTTTTGGGGAGTTCACAGATGCGTTCACGCAGATCTTCGGGCCACCTCACCCGCGGTACTATTGAGAGGTTTTGTTTTCTGTTTCTTTTATTTTATTATGTTTTCTTGTTTCTAGTTAGTTGTTCACTGTTTGCTTTGGGATGGTTGTCTGGGGGAGTATGTAGGTTGTCTTCTTTTCGCAGTTAGTCGTTTGTTAGATTTTATGATTGGGTTGGAGGTTGGAGGTGTAAGTTTAAGTTTTTATATATATATAAAAAAAAAGATTAGTTTAGTTGGCACCGTCCGTCCTCGCAAAGCTTCCAGAACCATACATTGGGGGCAATGTATCCCAAGTGTGGGGATGGGAGAAATTTTGAGAAATTTTGTGTTGCAAGTTCTTGACCCCGGTGATTTTAAATGAGTCGAATTGTCGGGTCGATGGTAGATGGTGGAGTTGACGTTTCGGTTCCTTGTCATGGTCATAATTCCCTAAATTGCAAAATGTTGCCTAGTAGTTGATAGAATTATAGTCAAGGTTAGCATGCTTTTGGTGTAGTAATCCACGTAATGAACCGGCAACCCATTTCCACAAATTGTGAGTTTTGTGCCTACACTACTGTTTATCATATGCATGTTTGTTCATTGAGTGTGGCTATGTGTTTATTACTTTAGAACTTGTGCAATTGATACGTTCCGAGATCTTAGTTTGAATATGTTTGCAAAAGTGATTTAGGCATTTAGGTGAAGCCTCGTCTGGATGTGTGCGAGTGTGGGATTTGGGGGTTGGGCCTCATACATTATATATATAAGCGTGGTAAAGACGAGGGGCGGGGGGTTTGGGTCCACTAGAAGCCATTTTGAGCTTAATGCCATTGATTGTTAACCCGAGCCTACTCCACTTATCTTGTTACCCTTAGTGTTTGATCCGGCTTATAGTTCGTTTACCATTAGTTAGTTGTTGAAGAATGTAGTTGGTGAAGTTTGTGATATTCAGTACGTAATCTAAGCGTTAGACGCTTTTTTTTCAAAAAAGAAAAAAAAATGATGAAAAAGCAAAATATGAGATCGGATGGTCGAATATTGAGCAGCAAATAGATTGTGATTTAGTAGTTAGCTCAGTTGTGTACATATTAGTTGTTTGTTTCTTGTTCGATTGTAATAAATAAGCCGGATTGGATCACTTGAGCCACTTGAAAAATATTCCCATTCCACACCCTACACCTAGCCCCGTTATAACCCATTATAAGTCCTATTGATTTGCATGCATGTTTCAACTTACTTGAGATGGAGGTTCGAGAATTATACAAGCTTATGATAGTGAGACAACACATCTACCAAATGAGTGCATACTAGCTCACCACGCTTGCCTTAAATGTTAACCGAGAGGAGCGTTATTGTGAGGGGTTTGTTATGTGTATTATAGACCAGAAGCATGTTAGGTTTGATTTAAGTCCAATGGTTGATTGTTGCATTTTTTTTTGTTCCGGCTAGTGCATCTATAATGTTGGGAACAGGGTATGACTTGGAACCTTAACTGAAACTGGGTTTGACTGGGTTTGTTGGTTGGATGGCAAGGAAATAATCTTGAGTTGCTTGGGGTCAAGCAACGGGTAAGTGTGGGGATGTGACGGTTGCACCGTATTCTAGTAATTAACAATGATAAATGCGGGTGGTTAAGCTAGTTTTTATAGTTATTTCCTACGATGTTAGATGATTACGGTTTTCCAAGCATTTTGCAGGTTATATGGGCTTAAAGGAGTCAAATATGGAAGCGTTGGAGGAACCGGGCGGATAGGATGCGTTAGAAGGCTCAAAAGATAGAAGAAAGCAAAGTTTTGGAGTTGCCAGAACCGTAGCTTACGGTTCAAACCGTAGCTTACGGTTATGTGATAACGGATCAACTGCAAACCGTCGCCCAGCCCCTCCAAAACGTAGCTTACGCCCCAAACCGTAGCTTACGGTTTGGGTACCGTAGCTTACGGTTTGGGGTCACATCAGAAGTCGGCAATTTTTGCTAAAACGCGAATTGGGAGAGTTTCTCATTATCTTTTCGACTGGAAACGCTGGGGAGACGACTAGAGGCGATTTTGGGCGAACTTTACAAGCAAGAAAGAGTTTGGAAAAGATAGCTAACATCAAGATAACATCAAGATCATCCATGGATTCAATCATCATCATCTTTGCAATCAACTTCACCATGAGAGGCTAAGTCTTTGTGTTCTTCTCGGATGTAAGGTTTTTATGTAAACAACTTGACTTTATGTATTTGATTTATGGAATATTGATCTAATCATTCGATGATTTTCAATATGATGTTTGTGTGATTGTTTGTAAACAGTTAACACTTTGTTGAATCTAATTTGCAAACCATACGTTCTTGGTGCCATTGGCAATCGGGATTTAGTGGGAAGGGATTAGGGTTGGCATTTGTTGATTGATCATCGGGTGATAACCTCGTGTTTATAACCCGAGTACTTAGTCCCCTTTTATCACGAACAATTACACTTGCATGAATCATGTCTATGTGGTTCTTTCCAGTACACATTCGTATTGTTGTTTCACATGAAAACCTGAAATCCGAGAAGATCACTTTTGTTTAATTATTAAGAAAACTCATAAACCACATTGCTGTTTAATTTTTAGTACAAACTTTGACACAGCAAATCACTCTCATTGATCTTTACATTAAAAATATTAATTAATTATATTACAATTTGCACTAAAGTAATACATGTTCCACAATCTCCCTGAGTTCGACACCCGCTTACCACTATCTAATTAGTATAATTGGGATTATCTTTGCGTGAGACTTCGACATCGCGTCAGTTGTCAACCGATAGATCTACCTTTGTTACCCCAGGCCTTACGTTAATGTTTATGCCAAATGAAAGACATGACAGACATGACAACCATGACATACTTGACATCCAATGATAAACATGGAAACCTTTGATAAACATGAAAGCCTTTGAAAATCATATATTGACAAATCATGCTAAAAGTCACATATCACATAATTCACACATAGATTACATACGCATGGTAAATGATAAACTTGAAAGACAACACTTTAAAATAGGATACATATTGCAACCCCAAAAATGAGAAAATGAGAAAAGGGGCAAGGGTTACTCACTTGGATTAGAAGTTAAGTCCACGAAGCGAAAAGTGAAAGTTAAAGGATTAGTCCCAAAGATTTATCCTAAAATAATAGAAGGGGCGACATGAATATTGGAATATGGATTCTAAGCTCTTATGCATTTGGGGAATCAGTTTTAGTGTTATTAATTGAAGTTTGAAAAATTTAACTTTTAAGAGTAACAATACCTTAAACGTTACTAGACATGCTTTGGCCTAATAGGTTATGACACCCTTCCAGTTACTACATGTCATTCACGTCTCGAGTACTATCACTAATTATGTTTGATAAAAGAATAGGTTTGGTTCTAAGGCTTTTGAAATCCTAAAATGGTATTTATGTTCAAAACCTGAATTAACAATTGGTCTGATTGATTATTTGTGAAAAACAAACCTAAATCCCCAATTGTTCATGCATAAAAACGTTAACTTTTGGGTTTGACGAATATAGATGAAATTGAACATGATAGGTTGGACTCGTTGGGCCTAACGAGCTTCTACAAGACTACACCAAGCCTAAAGGCGGCCTAAGCAAGGTAGCACGTCCTAATGACGTGCCTTTGCAAAGCTAGGTTGTCCAAAGGACAAGCCTTAACAATGCTAGGCGTTCTAAGAACGAGCCTTAGCAAGGCTACCTAAACGAGCCTAAAGCACCTAACTAAGAACCTAAGTTAAACTAATTAAACTAAGAAAGCGATAAATTAACGAATAACGAAAAGAAGAAAAGAACGTAAGAAAGAAATAAAGAAATAAAGAAAAAGAAGAATTACCTCAAAGAAGCTTTTCAATCGAGACAATCTCGAAGGGCAGCACCTCCTCGCCGAGAACATAAAAAAACTACTACGCACGACACCCCAAAGAGGTATTGTGTTTGTGGAACCACCAAAATTTGGTTTTTCCACTTGTTTATACTCAAACTAGGAGTTGCAAGCTATTAGGGACCCAAAAAGGGTATTTATAGGTGCGAAATGAAGGAAAATATTGTATTATGGGCGATGTGGGATGAGTTTTGAAGGGAAAACGCGTCTTTGCAATCAACAACTAACACCAAACTTGTTTTTGCGATTCCCGCTTCGTTATAACTCGGTTTTGCACGCGGTTTTCGTCCACGTTCACCATTTTCAGAGTACTATCATATGGAAGAGATTAATCTACCATTTAGGGTGTTTAGAATTGGGTTTAAATCTTGGATCTTGATGTGGGTCGAGTTTCCGAGTTTTTGAAACATATGGATGTTACAATGTGGCTGTCTTATCATCTTTATGCACCGGTTGAGGCCCATATACCATGGTTGCTTCATTCTAGGACTCTTTCAATAAATTATCAGCAGTTTGGGGCAGTTTGATGTATTCATGTTATAGTATGTGAGGAACAGCATGATAAAGCCCTAATGATTGCCCAGAGGCGCTCTCTTGATTGCCACATGTAGTTTTTTCTCTAACTGTTGATTGTTTTTGTGCTTCCTCGGCAGTGGAGGGCAATGTGACAGATTGATTTTGTAACGGGAAAGGAACATTTTCATTCCAAAGACCAGACTTGTCTTTTACCTGCTCCAATCTCTCTTCTGATTTAAATAAAGCATGATGATAGTCCATCATTTTCTTTTGTATAGCTTGATATTTTTCAATGGTAGATTGGGCAGTGCTAAGTTTAGTTCTAAGATCTAGAACTTCTTTATTTAATTCTTCTATCTTAGTTTCAGCTATTCTAGACACACACTTGTAATCACATAGACTATGTTCAACATGTTTCAGTTCTTGTTTGGCTGCTTCATATTTTTCCTTATGTGACATCCGAGAATTCCAAGGTTAACTTCCGTTAGACAATCTCCGTTAGTTACATTATAAGTGTTAACTTAGTAACTAATGCTTAACTAGGCCGAATACGTCCACGACCTTTGGTTGATCACCGAACCCGTCCATATGTGTTATGTGTTTAGTTATTTATTGTCATTATGTGCAATGTGATTTAAACGCATGATTTAGTGTTGATAATAGAATGTAAATTGGCCACTTTTGGTTTCCAGCGAAACTACCGGGCGAAACTGCAGATTCGCCCGGTAGCCGGCTAAACTGTTTGACTCACATGTGTTCAGAGCCAGTTTAGCTTGGCCAGCGAAACTGCCAGCGAAACTAGCTCCTGATATAAAGACCATAAAACCCTAATCTTCATCATTTTGCATACTCCACACTAAACACACACACACTCTCCTGGAATTTCTGGTTAGTCGAGAAGCACCACGAGCCAACGTGATCTCAGCCTCGAGACATCATCCATTCGGACCCTAGATTGAATCGTGAGTCCCAAAACCATTCTTTATGCATTTTCTATGTGTTTTCTATGCGTTTTCTTAAAAGGCATGCTTAGCTCTTCATGTAATCACTTGATCTTCTGATATGATGCTTAGGAAGGCTAGATTTATCATAAAGTCTGTAACTTTACGTTCGAAATCATACCATAATGAAGATTTATGCTAATTAGGTCATTTTAGGTTTAAAATGTGTTTTTGGTGATTGGATGATGAAAATCCATGTTTAAAGTGTTGAAAACTTACTGTTTAATGTTGGTAAATGATTATGCATGCTAAATATTGAATCACATAAAGTATGGAAGCTGTTAGATTGATTTTTAGGCTGATTTATGTGTTTTTCGCGACCAGCGAAACTGAGCTGTTCTTTGGGCGAAACTATACAGCGAAACTGTATAGATATTCATCCAGCGATACTATGTAGCGAAACTATAGTGTCGCCCGCGAAACTAAGTAGACCTGCTCGAACGAAATTACCGAGCGAATCAACCTGAACGAAAGTTCAAACCAGTTTCGAGCGAAGCTAGGCTAGCGAAACTGCGTCAGCAGTTTCGGGCGAAACTAGCTAGCGAAACTGTGTCATCGGGTAATCCCTAGCGAAAGTGCTGCCCGTGCACACAGCGAAACTGTGTAGCGACACTGGTTAGCGAAACTGAGACAAGACCAAAACCCAAACTTGTACAACTTGTTTGAATGTTATGCTATGATTTACTTGATTGTGCAATAATGAAACATGCCTTGATTTCTGAATTATGTGAACCC
Source organism: Deinandra increscens subsp. villosa (assembly GCA_039602395.1). NCBI lineage: Eukaryota > Viridiplantae > Streptophyta > Magnoliopsida > Asterales > Asteraceae > Deinandra > Deinandra increscens. Next base: position 12,767 of record JBCNJP010011816.1, read on the forward strand.
TTGTTATGATCAACCATCGGTGTCGTGTGTCGGTATGTCGTGTCATAGTTCCAACGTGCTATGTTATGGGCCATAGTGACGTAAGTTAAAGATCAGACACAAAACTAATACTTAAGACCTAAACGTGTTCTTAGGTCTTCGATAAGCAAACAATATTTGGATTTCTTAGCAAGTGTAGCAGTGCAACCAAAGGTGAGTGTCACTAACCATTTACCGTGAACCCGTTTGGGTCACACTGAATAACTTAATGAAAAACAATGCTGACAACCTTATGAGTGCTATGCACCTCTCTGATGAACTTAGGAGTGCTTGGCACCCACTTGATGAACTTGAAGTGTTTTATGGGAGACACTTGTGAATTACTTAAACAACTGTTTCTAAAACAAAACTGAAAATGTTTTCGGGATTCATGAGAACCCAAAGTAAACCGTCTTAATATGGCTAGTGTAGGTTAAAGTCTAAACCACATGATATCACATGTTTTCTAAGGATTGCTTTATAACTGAAAAAGTCCTCAACTTAATTGTACCATTAATTGTAAAGCGAGGGGATGTTGGGTAGATCTACTGGAGTTTGACAAACTCCGCCTCGTGACACGGGAAGTGCACGGAGGTACAATATCAGCCTATCTGACCGTGGTCCCGAGAGGACACGGGGGAGGCAAAGCCGCGATGACGTAGGTCCGCAAAACAAAATAGATGATGGCGATGCCACTACAATATTTGTCAGCTTTGTTACAAACTTCCTTAGTGCATGAAACAAAGGATTAGCTACCCGCGATATCGGTTGAGCACTTTAACTATACAAAACTAGTACATACCCGATAACGTATGTTACGGACAGAACTCTTACTAAACCACAATACCATGATTATGGATCTCACTAGGCATTGCTTTTCACAAATAAATATTACATAAGTATATGTTGACACAATTATGATTATGAGACCGGGCCACTGCGTGACAAGCCCACTGTGAACTCACCAACCGTTAGGTTGACACTTGCGTGGTTTAAACTTTTGCAGATCACTGAGGAGTATCCGGAGCGGGTTGGCATGGCACATGAAGACATTTACTTTGTTCAAACTTAATTTTGGAATTTAAAATAATGATTTGTAAAGCACGTGGTTAGTGCTAAGACAATATTTTTTTCCGTTGCGTATTTTGAGACCTTAATTTACGACATGTGTTTGGACTAACTCTGATTCGTTTAGTATTTGTAACTAATGGTTGTGGTCCTGGTTTGCTCGCACCCCTTAACGGTATAAACTCCGTTAGTGGTAAATTGGGGGTGTGACACCTTAAATACTCTAGTACGTACCTTCCATTCTCTAACTTCCTTTTCAGTTTTCTCACGATTCAAACATTCATAAGTAAATTTAGATTGCCAATCGTTAATTAAGAATTGACATGTGGGATTAGAACATTCCTGAGATTGAGAGTTAACACCAGAAGTACTCGCTTGGATGTATGCCATAAACTTTTCACGAGCAGAAATTCCCTGGCAACCGAAAACTTAGCAACCGGAAACCCTTGACTTGACTGAACCGACAACTCTGTCCGGACCGGAAACACCGTCCGGACCGGAAACACCGTCCGGACCAGAAACACCGAATTCGAACCGAGAGCAGCCAAAAACCGAACCGAGAACTCTTTGTTTGACCCGAAAACTCTTAGAACAGTGCGAAAACCTGCAATTTCGAAGAATACACGGCTGCCAACCTGCAAAATCTTGTGTAAAATCGTTAGAAACTTGAATCAGATATCGTGAGAGCCTCGAAACACCTGTTTCTTGCTCTGATACCAATTGTAGGATCGAAATACAATTCTAACACGATATCCAAGATCAATCGTAGGTGCGGAATCCCGACAATTGATTGATTCAAGAACAGAGAGATGAGAAAATCATATAAAACACAATAAGAACAATGAAATACTGATTACCAACCGATTACAAATCAGACTGTGCACACAATTCACCTAGAACTCGTCTGGTACACTTGATACCTTGGAGAATTTCGGATTCTCCTACTCCCCTTCTCTGTCACTCTTGAAAAGCCAACCCTAAACTAGGAGGCTTATGTGTGTTTATATAGACACACACATATGTAGGGATTT